>JAOUQZ010000039.1:2298643-2309133 GCA_028564935.1 Neosilurus hyrtlii
ATATACAGTACTGAAGATCACTCATAACTAACTTATATACTGTATATACAGTACTGAAGATCACTTCAAACTTATAACTCATAACTAACTTATATACTGTATATACAGTACTGAAAATCACTCTAAACTCATAACTCATAACTAACTTATATACTGTATATACCGTACTGAAGATCACTTTAAACTTATAACTCATAACTAACTTATATACTGTATATACCGTATCGAAGATCACTCTAAACTCATAACTCATAACTAACTTATATACTGTATATGCAGTACTGAAGATCACTCTAAACTCATAACTCATATAACTTATATACTGTATATACCGTACTGAAGATCACTTCAAACTTATAACTCATAACTAAATTATATACTGTATATACCGTATCGAAGATCACTCTAAACTCATAACCCATATAACTTATATACTGTATATACCGTACTGAAGATCACTTCAAACTTATAACTCATAACTAAATTATATACTGTATATACCGTATCGAAGATCACTCTAAACTCATAACCCATATAACTTATATACTGTATATACCGTACTGAAGATCACTTCAAACTTATAACTCATAACTAACTTATATACTGTGTATGCCGTATCGAAGATCACTCTAAACTCATAACTCATAACTAACTTATATACTGTATATACAGTACTGAAGATCACTCTAAACTCATAACTCATATAACTTGTATACTGTATATACCGTACTGAAGATCACTTCAAACTTATAACTCATAACTAACTTATATACTGTATATACCGTATCGAAGATCACTCTAAACCCATAACTCATAACTGTCTTATATACTGTATATACAGTACTGAAGATCACTCTAAACCCATAGCTCATAACTAATGTATATACTGTATATACCGTACCGCAGATCACTCTAAACCCATAACTCATAACTAACTTATATTCTGTATATACAGTACTGAAGATCACTCTAAACTAATAGCTCATAGCTAACTTATATACTCATAGCTAACTTATATATAATCTAAACTCATAACTAACTTATATACTGTATATACTGTACCAAAGAATAATCTAAACTGATAACTTACTTATATACTGTATATACAGTACTGTGCAAAAGTCTTAGGCACCCTACTTTTTAGTATAAACTTTGCTATTGATTTTTGTATCATAACTTGTATGTTGGCATGTTAGGACAAAAACACTTTAGATTTCCAAACATTTTTCCAGCACAAAATGAAACATTACATAAAAAAGATCTGGTATATCAATAAAGAAAGCAGCGTATTAGGTGTAAGTGACCACTTTTTCAGCCAGAAATAGGACGAGGGCTGTGATTTACATGCAAATTAGGAATCAAGTGTGACAGTCAACATTTCCAGGAGAACTGGAGCTGGTTCTGTAAGACACCTTGTAGATACTGTACCTGCAAAATTGCACAAACTCGACCTGATGCTTTTCTATTTTTAAAGCAAAAAGTCATCACACCTCATACTGTATTAGTTTCATTAGTTACTGTTAACTGTGCTTTATAACATTTTTATGTAGAGATCTTTAATTTAGTGTTATTTATCTTATGTAAATATAAGGCATCTTTGTTCTACACCTTTCCTTTTCATGTGCCTTAAACTTTTGCACAGTATTGTATGTATAGGTGTGTATATATAGGTGCTCACACTGATGAGGGTGTAAAAAAATAATCAAATGACAACCGAGTGTAGTTGCATCATAACATTTTAGAGCCAGTGGGGATCAGTATGCAAATAGTTGCTGATTTTATACCAGTTTGGAATGAGGATGTATCACACTGAAGGCTGGATGAGATTTTTTTAACTTTTGGTACATTTTTGTTTTCTTTCTCTGTTTGGTGAGTGTAAAAGTATTGCCATTTCTCTGCGTATTTTTATTTTGCTCTTTTTTTTAGCAGAGCTATTTATAAATATATTAGGATATTTAACACTTTTTATCTCATTTCTATTTTATGCAGACTGATTGTCGCTTCCTCAAAAGGTCGTTGCAGTTTAAAGTATCTGATACAACTCCTTATATTATCTTCTACTGTGCAAATAAAATATTTCCTAAATTTGTATGTTTCACACATTTTGAAGAGATTTAAAGACCTTCAGAGGGAAAGAGAGATTCAGAAGCTGGATCAAAGAAAGCGAAGGAAAAAACGACACAGAAAATTCAATGGTAATTTTTCTTTTATTTGTTCCTAATAGATTTATTAGAATCCAGTTCAAACATGAGAATATAACAGGAGATGAAGGAAAATCATGTGTAATACTGTATATACTGATCGAGTATGCTTGATGATGTACTAATATAAAGTGTTGTTTTATTTCTGCATGCAATCAGGCGGAGCTCTAAAGCAGGCCGGTGATACAGAAGAGAAAAGGTCGGGTAAATGCGCCTTTGTGCTACAACATTCAGATTTTAAATAATGTTGTGTTCTGTTGATGTTAAAGCTTTTTGTCTGTGTTTGGATTTGGAGATGGTCTTGAATCCATCTTTGGAAGAAGCCTAAAACATTGTGTATCGCTCTGATAAAGCACACTGAACATGAACACAATTTAGCCGTCACTTCTTTCCTGCACTTCTGAAAAACCATACCAACCAAGTGCTAACGAAGAGCTGCAACACCACCACGTAGCCACTGTAGCCAACTTGAGCATCATGCTGACGTGATATGTGTGTGAACTCGGCCTGTGCACCTCCTGATGCGGGTGTGAGATCTCAGCAATGTTCACTGTCTTATTAAAAAGAGTTTGCTCAGACTCCCAGCTCTGTATATACCGCTCTACCTTGCTGAAAAATGATGTACATTTACCTTTGTGTTGGAGTTAACGTTCCAGAGATTAGACCTACTTTTAGAAGTAAATAAAGCTAAGCAAGTGAAAGTTGTTTCTATTAAAATATATAAAGTTACTTTTTTCAGTATAAAACTTTTTAATAATGTATGCAGTATTACCCCTCCATAATCAGTTCTGTGTTAAACATTTTCCTAATTGACAAAATATCTTTTTTTCTGGTGTCTTGATCAGGGATGGTGCTGATGTTCGGGTTAAGCAGTGGGAAGAACTAACCCAGTACTTCGGTGCCAATGATCGATTTCAGCCACCTGCTTGTAGCCGTCCATTGCCAAAGGTACGTCTGGGCAAACCTGTAGGGCGCCTCGTAGTTCTCAGTGTCAGCTTTTCAAAAGTGTTTTAAGCAGAGACATAATTTTGGAATTCTTGTGTCTTTACATGATCAGGTTCTCTTCAGATTGTTTCTATTTTTTATTATTTATATCACTAATATTTTCATTTGGTTTGATATAAATTGCAGCATGGAATTAAATGCTCTGTCTAAAAATTCTTTATTGCAGATGTTTAGTTTATTTACTGCTTTTCAGGGTTTTTTTTTTTCCCATCAAACATACTTTGGTGTTTGATGTGGAATGGAAATGCATAATTAAAGCCCAGTGTATGCCGCTGATAATCTGCAGCATTTCTGAAGGATTCCTATGTTTTTAATCGAGCAACAATTTTCATTTGTGAGACGAAAAAAAAAAAAATCTTCGCATTTGTTGTAATGGAAGTCCTATTTAAAAAAAAAAAGCCTGAGGCGCTTTTTAAGTTCGTCTTTGATATTTTTTTCTCCTCTTCCGCTCTTTCTGCTCCTCTATTTCTATTTGAAAATAACTTCATTTTCCCCTCACCCCCTCCATCCTTTTCTCATCTCCAGTCAGGCCTGGAAAAGAGCATGGAGCGAGCCATTGCCGAAGGGGATTATGGGAAGGCGGAGGAGCTGAGCGACCGCCTGGCGACTCGTGAGGTACGTCACGCCGATAAGACATCGCTCTGAGCATGACGAATCGGGCTAATGGGTCGCCGGCCATTTTGCCCGCAAAAGACACCGAAGAAACACATACGCACACACACACAGTATATACTCTGTTTTGTGCGTGAACTGGACGTCCTGCAGCCCTTTTCTATTGGAGTTAATAGAAAACCCTCCCTCGCCTTTTTTATTTTTTTATTTTATTTTTTTGAAGTCTGCAGCACTTTCGGCTTTTCTTTTTAACAGTAGTAACAATGCTCTGTTTAAATGTAAAAAAAAAAATATTTCAGGCACGAGTTTGGACCTTTGAAGTGCGCTCAGAACTTAACACACCGCCTGCAGTTTTGAAAACGGAACCTCTTAGGGAAGGTGAGCAGGATCAAGCGGTTCGGAGCTAATTTGGCAGAAAATGTAACACTCGTGTACGTGTAATTGCAGTTAAAAAGATGTTCTTCGCTCCTGGACTTTTCACTCGGAGCAAGAAGTAGTTTTATGTCTCAGAACTTTGGACTCGAAAGCGTCTCAGAACGCAGCGTGTTGTTTTATAGTTTGGGGGATGCAGATGTTGCAGCCAAGCTAAGGTTGTACTGTTTAAGATGCACCGATAACAAGGATAATACTGACCTTAAAGTACGAGTCTTACATGGGACATGAGCATGCTTTATACGTTAAGTCTTACTTGCTAGGCAGGTTTTAATCATTAGAACAAGAAAGTATGTAGATAACAGAAATAAATCCAGTTTTTTTGAGCGAACAGCATTAGCCCTTCAAAACGCAACAAGTCTTGGCGTGGTCACGTGATCTGCTACGTCAGAAGCGGGTCACATAAGTTAGTTTATGAAATATTAACTAACCTTAAGATTTCTTTATTAATGTAAATGATGCTTCTGGAATGTGTGTATATATATATATATATATATATATATATATATACAGTCTATATATAGTATATACAGTATATATATAGTCTTCTCGGAGTCGGTTTCCAGCCCACCTGAATCCTTTGGTTGTTATTCAGAGATCCAGTCCTCCCACGAGAACTTTATGCAGGCTCACTCCATCCTTGATGGACTTGCTGCAAAATGCCATTCAGCATATGTTTCCAGTTTTCCATATTTTTTCGTGAGCAAAGACCGTTTTCAGTCATAATGGACATGTTTACACTTCCACGCTTGGCCGAGTCCAGTGTGTGACGTTTCACCTACCACATGACCTGACTCGACCTAGTTGTGTCTGTTGGCAGCAGTGGGCATTAAGGAGTCGGAAAACACAAAATTAAACTCAAATATCACAGTACACACAGCTGTGATAAATGTTGGGACTGAAAGGTTTGATTTATTTAGTCACCATGAACTATTAGCATCAATAACATAACTAAATATTTTATGTAAGACTCGGACTTTAAATTGAATCGGTGTCAGTTTTTTTTTTATCTATCCTGATGTCATGGAGCTTTTCCTAACTAAGCCAAATTTGCACCAGTTTCTGGCTTCAACAATCTCTGCTCCCATAAACAAATAATTTATCCAGCTTAATTGGGTGGAGCAGCGCTAAATTCATTAACCTTGAATCAGAAATTCACCCATAATCAATTACAGCCTGTGTTTCCTCTAGTAAAAGTGTGAAAATTCCACCATTTGGTTTTCGCAAATAAATTTCCAATTGCGTTTTATTTTTGTTCAAAGCAACGTGATAAACAGGCGTGTAACCTTGAGAACGAGCATTAAATAGCACCAGAATGCAGACAACAAGCAATTTTCCTCTCAGGTGCTGTTTTGGAGTATAATCCCCCTACTGTTACTACTAAAGCTTATCTCCAGAGTGGCCCCCAGGATCTTATCTAGTCTTTTTTCACACTAGATCTAGACATTAGTGTTTACATGAAACACACTGCAAGTACAGAGGAATCACCTCAAGACTTTTATATTGAAATACAAAAGCAAAGCAACTTCATATTGTAGAACCGTTGAAAGTAAAGGGTTTTTTATTCAACAAATAAGCGGTGGCTTTCTGGTAGTCCTGGGGTTTGTAAAGCTCACAGCCTCACTGATGAATTTTCTCATCAAATCTTATCAGCATGAATTTAAGTTCCTTTTCACCATTTTCTTGGCTTTTCATGAGTCATCCTCACCACTGACCCAAATATAAATGCAACCTCTGTCTGGTAATATGAAGTAACATGGCACAAATTGGTGGGTAAGACGTGCACCCCAAGACGAGTGGCTTTTCTCATATGATTGACGCACCACGACTGTGCTGCCTCTCAAAGCTTCTTATAACACGTCTGGATTGGAACAGACTTTCACACACTCTCGACTCAAGTCCTCGTCCTGACAGATGCTTGGCACGCAGACGGTTACTACAGTATCGACCAAAATTCACAGCAGCTATAACACGCGAAAGCCAGCTGGATGATTTTTATAGTAATAAAAAAGGACCAGTTAGGATCTTTATCCGTGCTAGACCAACCAGATTAATATTCATGGCTAATAATACACAGGCACTATTCTAATGTGATCCTTGAGTTACAGATGAACAAATGAGAACTTTGAAATAGTACATTTCAAAACGGCCGATTAAACCCATACAGTGTTTATTAATTCACCAGTTCAGAGCTGTGTGTACTGAGCAGGCACCTCTTTCTCGTCTTTGAAGTAGGTAAAATACTGTAACAATTTACAGTAACAAGCTACTTATTGTCAAAATGTACCTACAAATTTCAAGATCAAGAAAACTACAGAAACAGTTATAACACTTTTTTTTTTGTGAAACAAAAGTAGGTTAACAGTAAAAATCTTATGGAAAAACCATTTTGCGTTTAAAAAATATTATATACCAAGAACTTATTGAACATAGCAGATTCTTAACATAAATTTTATGTTATTTTAAACACCTTTTAAAAACAATCTCTTCTTGCTAGGCTTGGCAGAAAATCAAGTATATGGTAACAACATACAGCAATGAAAAGTGACAAATTTACCACCTTGTTTAAGGGTAAATGAAAATATGCAGAATATCCTATGTATAAATAAGTAAATAAGCCTAGGTCTTTAATAATATGAAAAATATACTGTAAAAGTTACATTTATTATTATTATTATTATTATTATTATTATTATTATTATTATTATTATAATATCCTGCTCAACATCAGTTGAATATCAGTCCCAGAAGAGGTTAAGAAAAACAGAGTTCCAGATATTTGCTCGAAATGACTGAAACATCCATGAATATTTAAAATTTCTCATAAATTATTTGAAAAAATATTGCTAAAAACATCACAGCACCTCCTAGCTGTGTACTTTTAAGGGCTCACCAGCTCTTCTAAGATTCTGTGCAGAATCCTATATCCGAGTATATCGGTGTCAGAACAGGTTACAAGTTAAACTTTTGCAGAAGTTAATAACTCGTTAATTTGAAGTAAATATCCCTATTGGTTTTCCAAACCATTTAAGTTTAGAAAGGTGAAATATTAGGCTAAAATGTGAAGAATCCTTTATCTCCTCCTGATGTATTGGAGCCAGAGAGATTCCCAGTCTCCTGAAGACAATGATGTCAACAGATGAACAGAAAGAACTGCATGGTTTTACGATTTAAAACCATTCGATTCTCCCCAAATACGCCACTATCTAAGATACTCATTGATTATCAGGTTAAAGAATGCTTGTCGAACTATGTTTTTTTTCTAAGAGTATATCCATTGTGGTTAATGGTTTAATCCGAACCTTTGTGGATTCTTCTCCTCTTTTGTTTCTGTTGCTTCAGTCCAGCATTGTGCTCAGCCTTGAGCCAAAGATAAACAAAAGAGACGTATGTTGTTCTGGTCCTCGGGGCCAGTGTGGGTGTTAGCGCTGAATTTTACGCCTAAATTTCTAATCCGGCTCGCGTAGTTTATCACAGCTCTCTGTGCACTTTGTCACCGAGCCTAAACAGTCCTCCATATACCTCGGTGACACGAAATAATCACTAATCCCAGCTGTGGCGAGCTTCCGTTTTTAATTGAATAATATATGTATCTGAGGTATCATGCGTACTGTATTATATTTCTATACCACGACAATAAGGCGCTTAGCTGTGAGTGAAACACAGAGATAGATGAAGTCTCATAGTGGTTTATTGTTGGATTATATATTTCTATATGGATTATTTCTGGTGCATTTTCAAACACAACCTGTTCATCCTCAAACGAGCCCGTATATATCGTATCCACTTTAAAGAGATGATTAAAGAGGCTACACAAGAGTTTGGAAATTTCAGCCACTTAATAACATTTCGTCTCTTCACTCTGTCTTTATGAAGCCTTTTTTTCATGTTTCTTTCATTTTTGTCAAAGTATTAAAAGAAACAAAGCAGAATTCATTACTCAAAACCTATATGAACCTTTTCCCAGTCTTCTAGAGAACTGGGTACATAAAATGAGGGTTATTGTTCCAAAATCTGTTACATAAAATTTAATATATGAATAAATGCGCAATAGTGTCGAGTACATTCAAATAAAAAATAATAAACAAAAAGTATCAGCTTGTCTTGAAAATAGAAACAGAAATTACATTTTGGACAAATTTGAGTTTCCCCACTTGAAAAATTCTCAGGATTCCAACTGAAATAATTTTCAAAGGAGGATGTTTGTCATGAAACTTTTTCCGTTCAAAATTAGATAAGCGTACGTCGTTTAACTAAATCATGCATCGGTGGCGATACCCCCAATTTGTTCTGCCCAGGGCGGATCTGAAAACATGCAAGTCTGTCCAAAATGTCCACTTCAACTTTTCTGTCTCTTGTGATGATAAGAACTGTATCTTTTGTCAATCAGATGCACTTCGTTTTTTCTAGTTTTTCTAGTTTTCAAACTTGACTTCCAACAGTTCAGACATTTAAATATTGTATTATTATAATGTGGTTAAAATTTAATTAAAACATTTAAATCTTTAAAACTATTGACAGTGATAGTTTTTAAAGAAATGTTATTGTTTTGGACATGCATATTTTCAAAGGCCATAACTTTCCAGGAAAATAACGTTACAGCAAAATTTAAAAAGTTTTTATAACCTTGAACATTTAAGAAAATTACTACTTAAAAAACTAGTAAATTAAAAACCTTTGTTTTTTACTTTTTTGTGACTGATTGCTCAAAGAGTCTGAAAATGCCCATATAAATGTAGTAAATGTTTCCAGCTTTGAGATATAATAAGCAATTATACTGCAGTGATAGTTAATGCTCGTTTCTGATTGGTCAGTGGGTAATATTTAATACTCTGTAACATCAAGGTTTATATTATTGAACTTATTCTAATAGCGCAACACCGTAAACAGAAACCACTCTATATGAACCATTTTTTAAGGTGTTACTGTTGATCTGATTAAGATTTAGTTTGTTGGTTTATGTTTTTATAGCAGTTAAGTTTTGTCAGTGTTCTCAGTAACATGACTCTTTATAACGGTAAGAACAGGAACTCATTTTGTCGTAATTACCCTAGTACAGTGAAAAAATTTAACTTTTCATTTTGGGACGTGTAGTTTTCGGACTGTGATCCACTTCGCCCTGCCTGGTTGTTGATGATTTTCCTCTGACTTCGCTGTGTTGTATTTTGTTTCTTGCATATCCCTTAGTGCGCGCAGAAATTGATCAGCAAGTTACTCTGTTGTTGATGTTTTTCCCTTGTGTGAATCCTCCCGAGTCGTGGCGTTAAGAGAATACCTCCCAGCCCTTAATGCACTCCGCTGTGTTCGTCTGCGAGATTAAGCGCTGCGCTCGTTCCAATTAAGGAACACACGTGTCTCCATTCTTTCATTATTGCACATTCTGTGACACAGCTTTAAGTTTCATAAAGAGCAATTAATTTCACTAATTAGCATAACATTAAGTGGCTGCTAAATATAACTAGCTCACCCAGTGTCAAGAGACTTCATGTGATGCAGCTTCAGTACTTTGAAAGGGAAAAAAATCAGTTCTTTCAGGCAGAGACACTCGTGTTTTTAATATGTGTATCTTTTCTGTGTTGAAACGTTATGTAAACATGATTATGATTATCGGGATTATTGGCAGAAAGTGCACTTCCATTGGTTTAACCGTGTGGTACTGCGGAGATTTTCTAGTTGCTGTTGGAATGTGTGATGAATCAGTCCGTCAAATTTTAGTTAAGTTTTGCTTTTAAGGAGTAAATTTACGCTCATCCAACATTTTTAATCAAAGTGGTGTCAGTGAAGCAGACGCTCAATTCATATTTGATCCATGTGGCAAAATTTTCCAATTCCATCTCCTCTCAAGCAGATGGCAGGGCCAACAACTCACTGATACGATCTGTTATATGGTCCAAGCTGAAGCCACTTTTTTTTTAAAGAACGAAATTTATTCTGGTGATCCGTTCAAGGTCACCTCTGATGTTCTTGACAAACCCCTTATAATCTTGACAAATAAGCAGTAGAGATAAAAAAATAGAAAACATTTTTTATTTAAATTTAATGAAATGAAACTTTCCAGTCAAATAACTTTATATACATTATAGTAGCTGTAAATGCCCATTCCCTCACTTGCACTTTTTTTTTGGTTCCTCTTGAAAGTAATGAGACAAAAAAAAAAAAAACAATAGCTTAGGATGTAAGTCAGAAAACAGCACATGAAGACATTCTTTATTATATGAAGAAAGTGCTACGTATACAAAT
>JAOUQZ010000039.1:2309233-2322904 GCA_028564935.1 Neosilurus hyrtlii
CCTCCAGCGTGTTCTGGGTCGGCCCCGGGGTCTCTTCCCGGTCGGACATGCCCGAAACACCACATCAGGGAGGCGTTTGGGAGGCATTCTAATCAGATGCCCGAGCCAGCTCAACTGGCTCCTCTCAACGCGAAGGAGCAGCAGTTCTACTCCAAGTTCCTCCCATATGACAGAACTTCTCACCTAAGGGAGAGACCTGCCACCCTGCGAAGGAAGCTTATTTCAGTCGCTTGTATTCGAGATCTCGTTCTTTCACCTGTCAACCTCCCGCTCCATCCTTACCTCACTCGTGAAGAAGACCCTGAGATGCTTGAACTTCTCCACTTGGGGCAAGACCTCATTCCAGACTCGGAGGGTGCATTCCTCCCTTTTCCTGCTGAGAACCATGGCCTCGGACTTGGAGGTGCTTATATACTGTAAATATGTGTGTGTGTGTATATATATATATATATATATATATATATATATATATATATATATATATACACACAGTTGTAGCTGGAACAATGTGTATATTAATTAAGTATATTAATTCACATACAGTAGAAATAAAACATCACAAGATGCTGTGATGTTGCTGTGTCCACCTGAGATGTTTTTAGGATTTAAATCGAGCCAAATTCAGTGCTTTGGTGTCACACAATCCTTCAGGTAGTGACTGTTTGATGTGACAGGCGTGTGATCTGTTACACTTGTGGAATCATCCCAGTCTTCAGAAAACATTGTTTGACCTTTATTGGGTTCAGGTTTGATAACCAGCGCGATGGTAAAGAAACAAAATGCACAATTTACACAAGTGTCCCAAAATGTTTTAATATCCAATCGTGTATTCATGAGCACGTTGAAAGAACTTTACTGTGACATAGTGAAGGACAAGGCGAAGATTTATAGTCATATAATCTCAACACCATCGTGAGAAACAGCGTTACAGCAGGGAGAAAGTCTCTCAGAAGGGGATCCGTTGGTGTTCAAACACTCTCATTGGTGTTTCAGCCTCGATAATCTGATTCCACATAACTAACGCTGTCATCATCAGGGAACTGGCGAGAAAAGAAAGAAGTCTGAAAGTTCCTCGGCTTCAACCGTGTCCCATTATCTTCCCTCTTCTGACTAGGCGAGGCTTATTAGCCAGCTTTGAACTCACACTTACAATAATTGTGCCATCAACAGTTTTATAAGCTAATTAGAAAAAAAAAACCTGTTTAATTAATGACTGACTGGCAATAAAATGGCACATCAGGAAAGGAGGAAGGGGGGAAAAAAAGAAAGGAAGAAACCGAGGGTGCTAAGCTTCCACTACCACCAATTAAGGACTAATTACAAACAAATTATATATGTGTTTTGCTGTGGGCTTTAATTTAAAAAAAAGCTTTAATTAAAAGAGAAAACATGCTAATTAATTAAACAGCACAGGGAAAAAAATCTACATTGAAAAGTATGCTTTGTCTATGGGGTAATTAATAAGATACAATAATCCAAATGAGATTCCGTAGCAATTTGATAAAAGCTTAAGGCCGGGGTTTTTAAACCTGCTTTCAAAAAATTAATGGGCTGAAATGTAACACGAGTCATTCCGTGATATAATAAAAGTTCATTTTGATGATAAATTGGGAACAAAGATGAGACTTTTTAGTTGTTTGATCATCGCCAGAGGGGCCAGCATGGAGTCTGAGGTTTCAGTAGAAGAGCGCAGGGTGATACAGGAGGTCGTCATCGTAGAGATGAGCTTCAGCCCGTGATCACGGCTCCAAAAATAATACCTGCTTAACTGACTGAGATCCAGGACTTGTTTCCTTGTTGTTATATATTAAGATAAGACAGCAGTATGAACATCAGTCATCTCTCTGGGATACTTTCCCCTACCATTTCAGAATTCTCCTCTCTGATTGGTCAGAAGATGTTGATTATGTTTCTAAGATGGTGAACGTTTTAACGGACCAAAGTGTTGAAATTACTGTTAAAAATAAATGAAAAATGGGAAGACGACGACGACATGTTTAATAACTTTCATATAATATATGAAATTCTTTAATAACTTTAAATGCTTTCTTTAATAACCTCATTGATGTCATTTAGGTTATTTTCCTTAAACAGTTAGAATATTAGAATATTCAGATATTTGGAGAAATATGGCTATAGCATAAGCAGCAGGTTTTCTCCTGGAGGTTTCCTTCATGAAACAACTCAGAAGCTCGAGCAAAGGCCAGCGTGAGCTGGCTGATCTGATATTCGCGCCAGTCTTGAACGCTCCTGTTTTCCAGAGTTAACTAAAGTCATATTATTCCGGCATTAAGGTGGGGTGATAAGGGAATTAGTCCGGTCATTAATCGCCCACACGTCAAGCGCAGCTGAGCTGCTCAGCCCGCCGATTCAGCCACCTGGAGCCATGCTAGTCTCGCTAATCCACCTCTTGCACACTTTAATTGGACGGTGCTTCACTGAGGGGAGTAAATTTATGAATGGATTTTGGAACATTTTTCCCTCTGCAAACGTATTTTTTCGAAGATTTATGCAGCGTTCAACACTTGCTTTCTAAGCGTGTGTGTGTGTGTGTGTGTGTGTGTGTGTGTGTGTGTGTTTTGGCAGCATTTCCAAACAGTCAGGATTTTTTATTTGCATTATAATGCTACCCTAAGGAGTGCTTTGCAGTGTTTTGGGCTTTGTTTGGGCATCGTTAGCATACAGCAGCCTCTCAATTGGAGCGACATGAATGGGGGTGTTTAGTTTCTGTATTTATTTTTTTCATTATGTATTTAATTTGGGCTTGATGGCAAATGAATCACAAGAATATAACCATAAAAATAAAACATTGCCACATCAAATATGGAAATATTTCTCGTCCAGTGTCGTCTATCAAAATTTGTTTTATGTATTTATTGATGTGTCTATTTTATCATTGTCACTGCGAGGCTGCTATTCTCCATCAACCCACCTAGTGGTGTGTGTTAGACTGCAGCTGCCTGACAAAACCGCAGGAACCCGCTCTTCTCAGGCCTTTCAAAGGTCACGTCTCTAATCCCTCTAAATAAACCCGACAGTGAATAAAGGCGGAGGTGGCGGCGGTGGTGGCGGGTTTCGCAGCACACACTGCACAATGCCTTAAAGACTGTAAGAAAAAAGGAATGAGACGGGAAGTGTTCCCCGAACGCCATTCACACAGAAATGAAGGATAGAACAAAGAGCACGAGTGTTTTGTGTCATGTATATTATTCCTTTTCCTCCTTTTTCCCCTTCCTCTCTAGTATTTATTTATTTAATTATTTAAATAAATTTTTTTTTGGCGCTGGCGTTTCTCCCTCATGTGAAAGGATTTGGTGCTGAGAGACGGCGGGAAAATCCTCAAAAGTGGATCAAAATAATGTCACATTACTGCAAATACGAGAGGCTAATTTGAGGCGACTTTTTTTTCCCCCTGCTAATTTCGTCTGCGAGAGGAGGCGACACCTGCTCCAGCGATCCATGAAATAAGCCGCCGCCGGCTTTGTCCCGATAAGAATGAACAAATCTGCACAATGCGCCTCTCGCCCAATCTCATTTTCCTACGTGCATACGGGGCTAAAAAGAAATAAGCTGTTTGCGAGGCTTGATTAATCAGACATTTGAGGACTCGTTTTTTGTGTGTGTCTTTGATCAGCTTTGTCTTTTCGGTAATCCTGGTGCCTTAAACATAGTCACCAGTGTGGCTGGGTGTGTGAAATAGGACAGGTCCGGAGGAATTGATAGTGCTTTTCTTATACTTTTTTCTCTTAGAACCCTTGTCCCATTTCTATCTCTTCCCCTACAGCTTCATTATTTTCCGCCGATTTGAAAGCTAGACAATTTAATACCGTCCCGATCGCACTCACCCTGGTGTAAGTTATCTCCTGCTGGATCTCTCGAACACACGAGCCCGATCGCCCGTTATGGCTTAGCACGACTAGAAAACATGATTTATGCCTCTTAAAAGCTCGAGGAGAGGGGAAAAAAAGATGGTAAGGAATTAAAAAACTGTCATAGTGTGTTAGCTTCAGGTTCTGCGGGTGCATTTTTTTTTTAAACAAATCTTCCAAGCGACTGTATAGATGAATGGCTCAAGGGCCCAGCTAGAGCGGCGCTCTCTCAGCCCGCTAAAGGCCTTATCTTAAATCCGAGCAAAGTAGCATTAATCTTTTTGAAAGACCTTTATGGCTTTTAATGTATCCCAAATTAGAACATTTTACACCCTTGGTTCCTGAAATGTGGCGATAAAAAGCCTTTAGAGTTTAATTTCTCCTGCCTGCTCGCTCTGACCTTCCTAATCCCGGCATGCATTAGGAGATATTTTACTTTCAGGCTTTCTAATAAAGTTTATCCCACTTAATTATAATTAAAATATTTCCCTCTCTCTCTCTCTCTTTCTCTCTCACTCTCTTTCTCTGTCTCTCTTGCGTCCTCTCTCCAGGTTTTTCAACTCTAGAAATTCACTTTTTTCCCTTCTTCCTGATTGTGTTCAGCAGTATTAGAAGGAATTACCTCCCTCCCATCACACACTCTCCACCCTCTCCAAGAAAAAAGAGAAATAAAAATAAAATGGGGGGAAAAAGGTTTTGTGATTTATTCACTGTGTTTATCAAAGTTCCTCAAGGTTCAATAATAAGTCCATTTCAGAAGGTGGAACAGGGCATGATTCTTCTTTTGTTTCTAAAATCCTTGCATATTTTTCTCACTTTTCCATTTCTTAAGTATACTCTATTCACATTTCTTTTTTCTAATTTCACACCCTGCACTTCCTTAGATGAAGCGATTATAATGACCGAGACGCTAATTATTCAAATCGGAAACAGAAGACAGAGCTTTTGCATCCACTGTATTAGTGATACCTGTCAGGGTTTATTTACACACTGAATCCAGGATGGTTCGAGGTGAAACGGTGCTAATGGATTTCGTCTTCCATCTCGTTCAACAGCTGGCTATGAAAATCACACAAGCGGCCGACTGCCGCGACTTTGCACGAGCCAGACGAGAAGAGGAGGATTCACGGGCAGCACGGAAAAAGAGGAAACAGATTGCGTGGGGGTCTGTCAATTTTTTTTTATGTCCGTCCTATTTGCATGGCAACTTCTTAATTCCGTCTCTTCTATAGACTTTGGGCGGGGCTAATCTGTTCAATGGTTCGTAAACATGAGGTTGTGAAAAGCAGTTCCAAAGATAATGTTATACTTCCTTGCTGTCTAGCTTTAATCAGAACGACACTGTATGTTTCCTTCCTTTACTAGTTAACAGTAAGTCGCTTGTAAGAGAAATTTACGCAGCATAGCAAGCGTTAATTCTGTAATTCAAAATGATTGAACTATTCCTAATTCTAATCTCAGTTTCATTTATGCTTCTGTGCGGAGTCTTGGATATCATGCACAGGGTCAGTCAGGCTATTAGGCCACGCCCAAGCAATTCTCAATTAGTGCTTTGTTGAATTTTTTTAACGCATTTTTGTTAAATTTAAGAATTAATATGAATTACTAAATGACACTTTAGCTGTATTTTCTTTAAATAATTTTTATTTAAGTATTATTTAACCACATTAATAGAGAGGTTCATACATTTTGACTTGCAGCAATGTAGTGCCGCCACTCAGCTAAAAGAAAAAGTCTGTATCACTTTTTAACTTGAAAAGTTTATTGTTATGATGTCAAACTATTCATGTTGTTGCAATATATTTTCATATCATTCTAACACACAAAATGTTCAGGTTATAACAACATGTTTTCATGGTATTTTGACATACAAACTTACCACATTGTTATAACATTAAACAGTATTGTGATAACGTGGTAAGTTTGTATGTCAAAATACCATGAAAACATGTTGTTATAACCTGAACAATTTTCGGCATGTTTTCAAGCTATTTTGACATACAGACTTATCACATAGAAGTAAATGTTTAATCTTATAACAACGTAAAAATGTTTTCACTTTATAACGATATATTTTCATGTTATTTTGACATATAAACTTACACTTTATGAAAGTAAACTTTGCCATAACTATATAGTATTTCAAAATAACATGAAAACATATTGTTATACACGGAAAATTGAAAAAAATATCATACTACCATGTTCTGAGTGTTTTGAATGTTAGAATATCATGACGATATATTGTGATAATTTGAAAAGTTTGATGTTAACAATAAACGTTTCACGTTATAACGTGATGCTGACCTTGTTTTCTTTTACCTGATTGGCTGCAATACGCTGCCGTAGAAAAAAAAACTTTGAACATTTTAAAGAGAATATTTATGTGTTCCATATATATAATTAAAATATATTTCTTGTTTTTGTTCCAGCTTTGAAGCAAAGAAACGATGGGAAACCAAAAGCAACATGGGCTACATGTGACATTTCCAGACAAATAAGATTTTTTTTAAACATATGTTTGAATTAATTCACTTCTCTATGCTATTTCCAACAGCGGTGAAAAACTGTACATGGTTAGTTAAATAAACGACTTAACCTTAACATTAGCATTGTAGTCTAAATGTTCATTTTGAGTTCCGTTATGCTGTTTTCCTCCTAATTAAATCTGGGTGCCGTGTATAGTTACCAGAATAAGTGGGTTAATCAGCAGCTCTCTGTTCTTTCATGGCGGTATGAAGCAGAGGAAGACGGAGGGGAAAAAAGAGGAGATTAGGGCCCTAATGCAATGTAGTGGATAATGTGCAATAGGATTTGCCCAGGCAAAATGAAATTTGTTGGCTGTAAGGAGGTTTGAGGAGGAATAAACGGGGAGGTTATGTAGCGGGTGAGTGTGTTAGGAGTGTGTGTGTGTGTGTGTGTGTGTGTGTGTGTGTGTGTGTGTGTGTGTGTGTGGAAATAGAGATTGCATTCATAGAACTGGCCTATACCCATGATGCAATGGATACCTAAGATTAAACTCGAAAGCAGGGAAGGTTATGGCAGATAGCTTTAGCTTGAATAGTGGTAACATTTTCCCTAAGTAAATGACCATACCTCTGAAATTCTGCATGATATTAGAGTATACATTTTCTGTGAAGAGGTGTTTAAAGAGCATTTTGGGAAGGAGTCTCCAGTGTCAGCTTTTTTAAAGGTAAAGCTGTATCTACATACAACGATAGCCATAATATTAACACCACCTGACTCGGCTGCCCCATTCACAGCAAGCAGTTGTAAGGAGCTCTGTGTTATTGGTAGACCTTCCTTGCTTCATCTTTTGTAGGTACTTAGCGCTGCCTACCAGGAACATCACACAAGACCTGAATTTAATAACTAAATGTAAATTGTTTAAATAAATTCATTTTGTAATTGTTAGGAAGTTACTGGGGTATAAGGGGATATAGATGGGGATGTGCCTGTTTTGGAAAATAGTCAGCATTGGGCTTTGCTTTGCGCTGACCCAAATGAGACCACACAGGCCAGACATTCTTAATGGGGTAGAAATCTTTTTATATTTTATATACACCCTTTGTATGGGTTTTTGTCTGGAACTTGAAGGGGGTCAGTTGCACCCTTTATCTTTTCCGATGATAGGCCTGCACCATCAATCGTTACAATCGTTCATTATACCATATTTCCACATAATACCATTTTCCTTCCTTAAAGCCTTACTTACAAACTGACCCGGATACACTTGGAAGATGAATACCAATCCCAATACTTAGCCAAAAGGTACGTTTCCGCTACATTTCTCCAAGACCTATGAAGTCACAGCACCTTTGGACCTACTTTTCAAAGGGCATCCAAACATGCTAGGAGGACAGCACTAACCACTTTTATGAATAGAAATACTCAACAGGAGATAAGGCCACCCGGAATGGTAGCCAATTATGTTTTTTGAATATGACCAAGTCCGAATGCTGGTGTGTCTTTGCACTTCCCACAGCGTTTTATTTTTTAATTTTTTTATTTTTTCAGCTTCCTTTGCCACAAGATCTGTTTGACAACAGTGGAACAATCCACTCAGCCTAGCCTCAAGCCACATGCACTATTCTGTCTGGTTCAGAGACAGCTCGCTAAAGACGTTGTAGAAAAAATGTGAGCAGAAATGCTCTCCTAGTCAGACAGATCATCTTGTTTAACATAATCAGAGTCCTGTTGGGATGACTTATCCTGTTTTCTCTTTTCATACGTCTTGGGAAGAGATCATATGAGGAAGTGCCGCTGATGGTCTGTTTTGATTGCAACTAATATGGATTTATGCCAGCACTTTAGAAAAGCTGTCAGTGTGCCAGTGTAAATGGGTTAATTAGGCTTCCTTAGCATTTGTTAATAAGAGGGTTACTTGGCAGTGCTGTTTTAGACATACGCGACATGTCTTGAATGTTGTTGCAACATATAAATCTCTGTTTATTTTTCTCAGCTGCTTGCATAAGTCTCGGTACATAACGGCAACAAGTTCTATTTAACCGTAAGGTGATGGCTGTACTTGGATTCCTCATGGGTTCTTTGGATAGTAAAGGTCAAGAGGAAACCTGGGTAAATAATGGAAGAGTCTTTAAACCTGGAGCTCTGTGCGCTGTACCATCATTTTACCCAAGATCTCCAATATATGGTTAAAGATTTGTAGACACCACAGTTTTTTTTAATTCCCCAGACTCTTGCCACAGACAATTTTATCTACAACTGTAGCATTACCTGTCCAGAAGATTAGAGGCTGAAATAAAAGGAAAGGGGCAATAAATCTGGAACAGAATGTTAAAAAATGACGTGTGTGATTTTCACCAACCGTGTCCACCAACCTTTGGGCTTTGAATGTACACAGAATCCTACGATAGAGAATTTCTACACTTATAAGTAAGTTTTCCAAATAGGACTTTTTTTGTGTGTGTGTGTGGAATGATTAACCCATAATGAGTTACCCTTGAGGAGCCATTATTTCCTAAAATTGTTAAGCGCAAGAGAAGGCTCATGCCTTTGTTGTATGGCTCTAACAAAACGTCTACAAGCTTTTCCAGATGGACAAACCAATTAACCTTTTGAGTGAAAAGCATTTGTGTGGAAATTTTTATAAGTATCAGATATATCAGATCGAGCAGATAACACAGAGAAGTCTAGAAGCTGGCATCATTTCAAACAGTCTGGAGAAGCTGGCATTTGTGCTAAAGCTATCAGGTTATTAATCATAGTAAAATTGTCACTTGGTGCTGACAAGGGGGAGCGTGGTAACAATGGTTCTAACGACTGCCGTCTCGTTTGCCAGTGAAGACAACATGCAAATGCTTTCAAGTCATATTGGAGAACTGGTGAGTCTTCCTGCTGCGAGTAAATAAGTTATATTTCTGTCATCGTTTTCAGTTACGTCTGCTGAAAGACAGCTTTTTATTTCCCCTTAGAATTCAGCCTTATGCAACTACTGTGTTTTTGCACTGACACTCATTAAGTGTGCTGTATTTCATAACACCTTGGAGACAGAGTGCTCAGTCTCTTGTATTGTAAACTTCTCTTCCAGATTTTCATGGAATTTGGACAGATTAGTAAGACTTCGTACTCGCCGAACAGCATCAGCGTGCTTGTTTTTCCAGCAACTGCTGTCATTTTGAGTGGAAGCCCAATTATTGGCAAACTACATGGATTACACCGTTTTCCGCGTGTTTAGCGCAGCATTAAATCTCCCACTGGAATGACGTCATCCAAATTGTTTGCATTTCTAATAGTTAATTGCTCTGCTAATGTCAACTTCCTTGACTAGACATTTTGTCTGAGACATTCATTTTCGTCCCAGACAGCTTGTCTTGGGTCTTTTAATACCCAACCTGTTCATCATTTACAGTAATTTTTGCTTCAGTTGTTCAGGAGAGCTGGAGAATTTCTAAGCTACTGTATATGGAAGGAATGAATATCTACAAAATGTCTGTCTGGCATGGTGTGCATTAATCATCTAACAATGGTGGAACATTCCAAAGAACACAGCCGTGCCCTGTGATTCAGACGCCTTAATATCATTTGTTTCAGTGTGACTGCACTTAAAGTTCCGTGGCATTAATGATTTTTTTTTGTTTTTGTTATGTTCATAAGCTTTGATACTAAGCAACTACTCTTGCACATGTTGAAGTGTTTAGAAGGGAAAAAGTGGGCGTTGTTTGGAACAGTTACATGAACCTCAACATGATACTATTTAAACAAACCCAATGGAGTTCTCAATAAAAATTCGATGTGAAATCACAATTGAACCAGACCTCGTGAGCCTTATCAGCAGTTACATTTTCTGTACGAATGACCGGAATGCTGGGAGTTCAAATCCCTTGATTGCATGAGAACCAGTATTAAAGCCTAAAGCAAAGTCTGGTTGGGATCTCTGGGACCTGTAATCTTTATCGCTTGTACTTTAAGTCGCTTTTGTAAAGTCACCTGCCAGATTTTAAATTCTAATTACTTGTGAACATTTACTCGAGTACAACCCCCCACGAGTGTCTCCCATTCTGTAGTCTATTGATATAACTGTGGGGGGCTATTCACTGGCTCCAAAATTTTTTGTTTATATGTTTGAGTTTTAGGGGATGAGGTGGGAATTTGAGGTGGCGCTCTCTGAACTTTTTAAAGATGCAGACAGCACTGAATCCAGTGTTATAGTGGCAAATAAGTTGTGTAGAAATAACAATTAACGAACATTTTTTTTATATGGTTCAAAGTTTACATAAAGTGGAAAAAAACGTAATATCATATTGCGATATTGGCAGAATTACAATACAAAAAAAAAAATTAATTTGCACCAAGGTGTCGTGATTACATCGTATCGTGTGGTCCCTCATTAGTATCCCCCTGTTATATCCCGCTCATTCCTAGTTACGATCTTAAATAGTATTCATTTTTAATTATATCTTCAGTCAACACAAGTTATTCCTTAGTCCTACCCTGAAGGGATAATAATTAGGACTGCATAAGTATCTGTCCCTTTGCTGTGAATGTATTATTTTGTAAGCGTTTGCCTTCAAAATTCACATCATTATTTAAAAGAAGTTTCACCTGTATGCAATTATAGTGTCACACTATAAGTACACCTGCTCCTGGAAAGATAAACACCTTCATAAAGTCCAAGGAGCTATCAAAATAAGTCTTGGACAAAGTTCTGGAAAAAAAAAAGTATCATTCAGGGAGTTTTATGGATTTATAAATCAAAGCGGTTCCAAAGTTTGAACATCCAGTGCAGCACCATGTCCTCCATTATGTAAAAGAATATGGCACAACTGCTACCAGAGGACACCATGCACAAGCAGCCAATGCTCATGCAAGTCTCTGTAAAGTCTGCTAATGAATTCCTATAAGCATTGGATTTGAAAGCCGAGCAGGTCACTAGACAGGACTTGTTTGTCAAAATCTGCAGAACAGGAATGTCATTTATTCTGACGCCAGCTGCTCATTAAATAATTGCATCAAGACAAAAGATTCTTGGATGAAATAAAGCACATTCATTACACCCGCAAATTACCCTCTCCTCTCAGGGAAATGCAGTTTAAATATTTGTGTTGGTGCTGTTCCATGGTTTCAGCGTGCCGAAAACGGATCCATATGGAAGAAGTTTGATGAAAATGTGTGAAAAAGGCTGCAAAAGGCCAGAACTTTATATAGAAGTGTTGCGAGCTCGATTTCTATTTAATGCACTTTTTGGCTGTTTGTCTGCATTGTAAAAGTGTCAAAAAAAAACCAAAAAAAAAACAACAACCCTAAACTGGCTTATTAATTGTGGTTTCATAAAAATATACAGTCATGTCACTTAATTAAAGGAGCTCAATTTGCCGTTTTTTGAAAGAAGTTAATCTGGCAAATCCGTTGACTGACTGATCACATTTAATGTATAAAGTAATGGATGAAGCATTTCTATCCTGGTGGGTGTGGTCTATTAGAGAATGACCCCGCCTACTCACAGCATAAGGCACAAGGACTCCATGAATAGTTTAAGTGAACCACTTAATTCTACTAGGGTAGAGGCTGGAGCCTATCTCAGCCCTCACAGGGCAAAGATGGGGTACACCCTGATCAGCTTACCAGACCACCGCACACACGCAACCCTTAACACTCACACCTAGAGGCAATTTGGAACAGCCAGTTGGCCTCATGTGCAAGTCTTTGGAGTGTGGGAGGAAACTGGAGTACCCAGACGAAACCCTGCAAGCACAGGATGAACATGCAAACTACAGCCAGAAACGCCCTCGCCCAGTACTCGAACCCAGGACCTTCTTGCTGTGAGGTGAATGTTCTAACCACTACGCCACCATACCGCCAAACTTGAACATTTCATGAAATAAACTATTTTTAAATTAGAGTTTATAAATAAACTTTTCTATTTCATCATCATGGAGACGGCTGTGTGGTGAGGTTTACCTTTGAAAAACAAAGCAAGCAGGTACTTCGTTATTCGCCTTCTTAATTCACAGCCTTTTCAGATACTGAACTGTTTTCCAGATGTACCTGTGAGAGGGGGTGAAAAATCTAAACTTAATACATATGGGTGATATAATGAATCATGTGATGCCTTTAAATAAGTAGAATCAAAGATCAAGACAGAGCATCCTCATGGTAAGGGCGCATCATTCATAATTACTCCTAAGATCCTGGCTTTATTTGCACGCAAGACAAACGGGCGTGCGCCGAAAGGCCAACGTTTACTTTCCTTTAAACTCTGAGTGTAGGCATGGCTCACTGATCACAAAGAATGGCCAAGACACTCCACCACACTGGCTGAGCAAACAAACCCGAGGTAGATGAGTCACCAAGAGCTTCGGGGTCACGACCCCATCAAGGCAATGCCCTTGTCTCGCCAAACAGCCTGCGGTGAGATTTGCATCACGCAATGGTTTTCGGTGACGTAATTAACATTAGCACGATTTGTTTTTTTAGTCATACTGTAGAGTGCGCGCATGAATCGCATCATGGATGGATGACATGTAACCGCCCTTTTCTGTATTTATTGTCTTCTTAAGCGAAAAACACAAGCCGTCCTACTAGGGTGAGGAATTAGCTTGATTAGAAATCAGCTAATGTTAACCACATTGTGGACTGAACCAGGTATGACCTCATCTTATACCATAAAAGCCACGTATAGCTTAAAACCAAAAAGGGAAATCTGTAAGTAGAACAATGGTAAAGATAAGACTTTATGCATGAGGCTCTACTTCTTGAGCATTAGTTGTGTGTCGAAGCTTTTATGTAGAGGGCAGAGCTGACTTCTCGAGCGTGCTCGGTGAGCGCCGAACCAATTTGTCTCCAAAACCCTGAGGAACTTTAAGGAACTCTCTAAAGTAATTCCCTCAACTCGCGGCTGCCTAAAACCTCGTCCCGGCGCAAACAATAGCATCGCTTTGTCAAAGCTCTTTTAAACCCTCCACCAAGCATAATTTATCATTTGAATTACAAAAGGCCACTTAACACGGCTTAAATTATTTCCCTGTGTTGTAACAGCGGAGCATCATGAGCCGTGCCAGTTACGTGGACGCTTATCGAAGCTTCTGCACCTTAAGTTTGTGGAAGAACTATTCAGAAGTTTCTTCTTCGCTCTCGATCCCTGTAATAAACTAATAAATAGCATTGAATAGTATTATTCTGACAGGCTTGGGTCCTGCACTTCAGTCAACATTGGATAAATTTTTTATTTTTTAATTTTTTTAAATATAAGGTGAAATTATAAATTTTTATTTTTATTTATACATTTTTTATACTTTATATATATATATATATATATATATATATATATATATATATATAT
>JAOUQZ010000039.1:2362820-2375588 GCA_028564935.1 Neosilurus hyrtlii
AATTATCACCCTGATTGTGTACATTTTCCATAAACAGCGACATGAATTTTGCTATTTTTCTTATACTACAGCAATTTAAATTAGGGGGTTATAGTGTTCCCTCAGTTTGTGTGATTGTTAGCAGGATTATGGGAAAAGTTATGTATGTATTTTCATGAAATTTCTCCCGGAGTCAGGGATTTGGACCAGGAAGACTCCATTAAATTTTGGAGATAATTCAGATTAGATTCTCGATCCAGAATTTTTAAAGGATTCTTTAACATTGCAAGATAAGATGATTTTTTACATTTGATTCTAATGAGGATTGCTGGGCTTGGCTTGACTTTGCATTCTCCAAGTGCTCTTTTTTAGTCTATTTTTTGCATTTGATGTTTTCAAACATCCGAGAAACAAGTCTGAACCTTTTGTTATTTATTTCACCAGCTATAAGCTGTCTATTTGAAAAACCCAGTTCGTCATGTTTCCAAGGAATCAGAAAGAACATCTTCCTTAAGCCTCTTAGGAAGTTCTGACACTGGAGACTCCTTCCATGAAACCCAGGTACAGTTTCCTAGATATCTTCAGTCAATGAGTTTATTCATTTTATCAACAGACTGTCTTGAATTTCGAATTTCCCTGCCATGTTGTTCATTTTATATAAGCTGCATCAGGTAATTTTATCTTCAAATGCAATCTGTGAAAAAATTATATTAATATTATTTTGCATTTATGTACGGATCCAATTCCCATTCCTGCTTGAAATGCGCTTTTCCTTCATCTGTCCGATTTTGCTTATGATGCTTTGTACATTTAAAGCATGTGTTACGCTTAATGCATTCATCACAGTGAAATATTTGGAATATTGTACAAGTCACATGTTCAGCAGGTTACATCAGTTACGTTACGTTAAGTCACGTCATCCAAAACTCCTTAAGATGACAAAAAACATGAAACTAAGTGACGTACGTTTTTTCATTCTCATTTTTTTCAGTGATATTGTGATATTGACTGATGAGCTCATTTGGATGGAACACGCTACAGTGCAAGCTAATGCTGTGCAAACATAATTTTCACTGTTATTCATTTCAGAGCAAAATATTACCATTTTCAAGGAACTGTTGCTTGAAAATTAAAAAAGTAATTTTAAAATCATTAAATTTGCATGTTTTTTAGTTTCCTTTTTTTAAATGATACAGCAGTGCTACCACAATCGTTAATATAATTCATAAAAAAATAATTCATAATGCCTTTTTTTATTAAATCTTTATTAAGGTTCGAACCTAATGTGTGCATTTAAAGTCAATTAAGTATATATATATATATAAATTGTAGAGAATCGGGTTAAATAGAATATAATTTTAATATCTCAACAGCTTCTTATAACTCTATTCATTTTCTTAAAATTTTCCTGCAACCAAAAATGGTGTCTTTGATGGTAATACAGTAAATAAAAGCCATACCAGTTTTTTCCTTCACTACAAAGTATTTCTTACTACAACTATCTTTTACAAGCTTCCTCACACACACACACACACACACACACACACACACACACACACACACACACAATCTTGTACTGCTATTATTGTAGGGACTCTTACTGACAATGCTCCTTAACCCAACCTTAACCATCCCAACTAAATGCCTAACCCTAAGCCTAACGTAAACCTAATTCTAACCCTAAAACCGAACAGAGTTTTAGGAAAAGTAAGGAGGTCCTCACTTTGCTGGTTTAAAAGGTGTTTGGTCCTCACTATGTATCAAGTACAAGAACACACACACACACACACACACACACACACACACACACACACACACACACACACACACACACAGTGTTTACTTCCCTTTGGGAAAGCTAGAGGGCTCACTAGAAAAAAGCACCACAATCACTCCAGCAAACATTAAAAGCTTCATTATCCCAGGAACAAAAGTGCCAGTTTATTTTCACTTAACACAATTAGTCATAAACTGCATTTTAAGTTGCTAATCCAAGCTCGCACATCATTCTCTGCCAATTATTCATACTTTCATATTTTCACATGCCTGCAGTATTCACAGTTTCAAAGCAATTTGTCTTTTTCTTTTCTTTTTTTTTTTTTAACTGAGAGTCAGCTGTCGGAGCGTTAATCAGGCCGCCTACACGTTGCACGGATTAACCGTACCGCGCCGACCCGCTGCACCACTCAGCCAAGTGCTCGCTTCAATCTATATCACCTTTTTGTCTTTTCCACCCGTAAGTGGTTCTGTGCTACGTTTCCTGTCAGGATCGCTCTAATCCATTCAGCGAGTGGGCGGAATAATTAAATGATTAGTAAAATATTAAAATATTGAATGTTTCTTGCCTTTTCTGTTCACAAAGCCTCCATGGGAAGCGTTTACAGGCTGAGGCGTATACGCTCCGAATTGGTTTGACAGCAAGCGCTGAATGCTTGAAAGTAATTCAAATGGATTCTGTCAACGTGCGACGTTAACAAGTGTTGACTTATTGCTCAAAGATTCTCACGTTTGCATTCGTACTCACACACCCTCATGAATCCGCGAACGTGTCGGCAAATATGTCCAACTGTCCAAAATAACCCTGTTTTGTTTGTATGTACCATTTATTTTTATTAAATAAAATTAATACTATTCAGAAATCTTTTTTCCAGCTTTTAATATGAGTGACTCTATTACATTTGAATTTGAATCTATTACATTTTTTTTATCCCGGATGCCGCTAAAGGTCACCTTGTCTATCAAAAATGTCCAAGAAGCATAATGTCATCTACATAACCTTTTGTCAAAAAAAAAACACTACCATGACAATATCAGAATTTCCATCCGAAGATGAAAGACGACCTTTTGTGTCGCCGTGAGACCAAAATACATAACACGTGATTACTATTAGGCCGCGTTTGTCGGCTTCCCGACATCAGGCGATGTCACTTCCCATCTGTCGACGTTACAAACTGCCTCCACGACAAGAGTGCAAGAGGCAAAGCGCGTAATCCAGAGCGCAGATCCATCAGGACGAACATCTGGTAAGCGCATTTGGGTTGCTCTACTCAGATAGAACCAAGGTCTTTTTTTCCCCCCTCTAACACGTCTCGTCGAAGAGTGATGGTGACAGTAAAGCAAAGCTCCGGCTCGCTGACCCCTCAGTGCTCAGACCCCTGGGACACCTGCACCGAGTGGACTTTTACTGCTGTAGTGCTAATAGTCGTAATGGCCTACGGGGCTGAGGAGCACAAGAACAACGCCTCGCTCTGTTTTCAGCAACGACCCGTTTTAAATGTTTGTTTAATGAAATGAGCCGTAATAAAGCTTGAGATGTTAAATACGTTTGTTCATTAGTGGAAAAAATAATAAGGACATGTCGTTATAAAGGATTTGACCAGGCAAAATTCTGCATTCCAATGCTTACACTACTTTTGCACTAATGCGCTATTTATTGTTAGCTTGACTAGCGGCTAATAGAAGGTTATGGCTTCTAGAGTGGGTTTGTTGGGGCTGATTAGGAAAAGTTTTGAAGACTAATTTACTATCAATATTAGCAGTGTCTATGTTCAGCGATTCATGTTTAAGGGGGAATTTGCTACATACGATTTAGTAAATGTGTTTTTGTTTAAATATAAACCAAATGTCATTAATTGGCCAAATTCCATTCATCAGTCAATGATCAGTTTTTTTGTTCCAGCAAAAATCAAATCCACACACATAACAGAAGCCCTCCTCAGATATCCCGTAACCCCCTGTTGTGTGTGTGTGTGTGTGTGTGTGTGTGTGTGTGTGTGTGTGTGTTCTGAATAGGTCGAGTCGACTCTTATCAGCCCAACACACCCCTGTGAGGAAGCACGTTGAGCCCCAGGCTCGTGAACTTTGGCGCCCGGTGCTCATAAAGGTCATCAGTTTAGCTAAACACCGCCAATACGATGCGTATCTCTCCGTCGATTATATTCAGGAAAGAATCACATCACTGACATTCTTCACGTTTAACATTTCGATGATATAATTTGGATAGACAGACATCATGCTTTACTACAACGATACCACATTTCTACTTTTTTTTTCTTTTTGCGCTTCATTCAGGCTCAGATTTTTGATTCCAACAGCTGAGCGTGATAAACTAGACAACACAGCCAGGAAATAGATAGAATGAGGTTTAAATAGCGACAAAGCTCAATGTCAGTAATGGACACGGGTGTGTTGTGTGTGTAGATTATTGGATTTTTATTTTTTTTTGTTTTTTTAATGTGTATGAATTGGAGAAAAAACAATGAATGAAGATACTAGAGAAAAAGAAGCTTTTCTTTAAGTAAAAATAAACAAAATAAAAAAATATATATTTTATTATTAATAATAATAATAATAATAATATTACAGAACAAAAATATTTTCATTGACTAACCTATAGTACTAAAATACTTGAACCATATGGAGTAACGTTCAGCTTGAAACCTGAGAATCCCAACCATTTAAAACTAAGAAAATAATAAAAATAAAATGCATCATAACAATATAACCAACTAGAAAAGCATTCAGAGAGTGCAGACCTTCGCCAAGGCTGCAAAAATTTTTTTAACATTTCCTGGATCCTATTGTCATCTGGATCACTGTCAAACTCTGATCAATTGTCTCTTTTGGAGAATAACCACCAGGGGGTAGAGAAAAACTAAAAATAAAACTCTTTAAAATTTTCCTGCATCCAGGCAATACTCTGGATCCCTGCCAAAATTGAATCAATTTTTCCTTGTATAATTTTTGACTCATCCTGAAAATTTCATCAAAATCCATTCATAACCTTTTGAGTAATGTTGCTAACAGACTGACAGACCAACCAACGGCGGTGAAAATGTAATCTCCTTGGCAGAGGTAAAAAAGCTTTAACCCAAGTTGATGCTACTGTGACGGCACAACGTGAAGTGTTTTATTCCTCTTATACACCTGTAAAAAGCAAGAATTTTATATCATTTATTGAATTATAAATAGCATTATAAAGCATGTTTTATTCATTTAGCATTACATAATATTTACCTGTGGAATAGCGTCATGCAGTTACTCTCTTATCAACCTCTCTATTATTCTTTCTTTTATTTTGTGAAATAAGCCTTTAAAAAGTACTATGTTTGTGTGTGTGACATAACTTTAAAAAAATTGTAAGAAAAAAATTAGATATTTTTAAAATTTAATACTTAGAATTGGGAGCTAATTTTACAATTTTTACCAGCCTCACAGCAGGTCAATACAGAAAATCAGAAATGTTTTTTAAGTCATCTCTTTTAGCCCATATATACCTGTATATCTTTTGCTCATGTTTATTTATGAATATTTCCAAGTAGTTTAGGAATTTCTTTTTAAATAAAACACAAACACATCCTTTGTCACGCCATTCCTCATGGCTTTCCCTGTGGGTGTCTATTCTCCGTTTATGTGATTACCTCCAGGAATGTCTGTTTATATTTATGGCTGGCGTTTATTTAATTTATTAACTCAATAGGAGCTGTTTACATCTTAAACGGATATGGCGTTATCGGTGAAAGGAGACATGAAAGCAGCGCGGCATTTAGTGGAGTGTTCAGTTTTGCCGTGGCTGGTAATAGGCTTTCTCAGGCCTGCGTTTGCACTTTGAAGCCGAGCTGACTTAATGATCCCAGAGCGCTCGCTGCCATGAGTCTGCTTCTCACACATTTTTAAACACTTCATCACTTTGGATGTATAGCCGCTTTTCCTCCAACACTTTCCCCCGGCATGTAATACAGCTTAAGACTGTCGGCGGTATGCAAATACGCTGGCAAAATCACTCGGATATGGAATTGTGGGGCCACTTCATTTCTCATTTCTCATAAATAATAATAATATTAATAAAATAATAATTATTATAATAATAATAATAAAATATTAATAATAATAATAATAATATTAATAATAATAATAATAAGCAATATCACAAAGATCCCAAATAAATAAATACACAAACAAACAGATAAATAAATAACCTAATAACCAAATTCCCAGAATATTTGAAATTAATTCTGGTATTTTGCTGTATCTTTGCAGTGACAGTGGGAATTAAAGTGAACAAATAAAAAATCAGCTATGGAAGCAATTTGAAAGGTAACCAGGGCAACTGACATAAATACAGCTGGAATCGTACTTATTATGGGATTGCTTTAGCCAAGAGGGTGCTGTTCTTCCGGAACCACAAAATAAATGCCGATTCACACAATGTGACTTAACACCGCCATCTGTTTGTTTGTTTGTTTGTTTGTTTGTTTAGCAGCACAATAAATCTTAAGTGTATTTAGTCATCACCCAAAACATATACAAAATGACATGCACAGTAGGCTAATTGACAGTTTGTCATTGTCCCACAATTGAGTCCACAATTAGTCTCTCTGATCCATGCAAAAGATTTTATTTTTCTAAATTTAGATTTTATGGTCGATGCTACAGCCATCCGTTGGCCGAGCTCTCACGGGTGGAAGGGATGGCATACGTGCATTTAAAGCGTCATAGTCTGAGCTCATGCGTATAAGTGGGTGGATAACACTTTCCCTCTGAGTGTGCTGGCTGCCCCCAGAAATGGCCATGTTATGCAGTTCATAAAGATTCGGTTGGTAGCAGACACTCCTCCCTGGTTAATGATGGTCATGTGACAGAAGGGTAATACTTGGTCGGAATCGGCTATATCTATTCAAATAGAAAATCAGAGGATAAATTTCATTTACAGTAAAGCAAAGGATTTGTGGATTATGTTGGAGTGAGTACGCCAAAAAAATAAAAATAAAAAACGCTTGTGATGTTACCCAGTAATTACACAATATAAAATCCTCTGTCCACTAACACTGGAGACTCCTTCCATGAAATTATTTTACAAAAATGTATGTCTACAGTTTATGTTTAAAAAACTTAAAATCTCAGGAATAATATAAAATACTTGAAAAAGGTATAGCACACCAGCCACCCCCCTTCAGGGCTAAAAGATATAATGGCTTTTTTCCCCTTAATATTAATAATTATTTAAATAAATAAATAAACAAATGCCTATAATACAGATGAACAAGACAAACAAGATGCAGAAGCACTGCTGAAAATTTTGGGAGTCTGTTGTTCATCCAGATGGTATGCAGAGATGCTAGAGGGCACCAGACCATAAAAGAACATGGCTGTTTAAGACGGACGCTCATACTGCACAACCAAGACACAAATTATACATTGTAAAATTCCAGTGGAATGTTGTAGCCTGTAAAATATGCTGTAAAATCAGGGGCTTGTCTGTTTCTGTTTCTGTATGAAACCCTCCCTGCTCTCACTGTACACCATTAGGTATCTGCTGGAATCTTCTCAAAGCCAGTGCCGTGATTTAACTCTTAAACTATTACTGCGGAGAAATTTCTGCCAAACGCTCGCAGATCCGAACAGTCGCAGATCTTTGTCACGCAGCTTCGTCCTGCCGTCGAGTGTGATATGGTGGCACATCCGAGTTCCTGTCATGTAAGCCGTTTAAGTGGAGTGTGATAAAGGGATAGATTTGCATTTGTGTATTCGTCACTGCGGCCCAAAAAATTTTATCGGCAAATGAGACAGGATAAAAAAACAGATCAAGTCAGAGAAATGTACTGATGAGCTGTTTTGAAAATAAGAGTAGACAGCTGAGGAGAGTTGAGTCTTTTGGTTTGATTTTTGTCGTCCCAACTGCCACTCAGTGAAGGTGCACTGGTTTATATCAGCTTTGTCAAGTGGGGAAAATACTCTAGTCGAACATATGGGTGGAAAACTCCAGGCGTAGTTCACAGTTCAATGGCGACAGCTTTTCATCCATCACGGCTTGTGTAGCAGAGCCTCTGTTGCCAGTCATGTGCAAAACATAACCACTTCAGATTTGTGTGTTTAATATATTTATAGCCACTAATGCTGCTTGCATAAGTATTAACCCTCCACATCAGTCTTTTTTTGATAATAATAGATCTGATTGAGGTAGAGATGTAGATGTACTAGTACCTAGTATCTAGTGATCAGTATCAATATACATATTGGCATTTTTTTCATTTCAAAGTTCCTTAATAAGAAGAGCTTTAAGGCTGCCGATGCTCTGCTTTCATTCATTGTTTCAATCATGCATTCCTTCCTGGATCTTTCCTTTCTTTTTCTTTACCTCTGGGCACATTAGCATGCATCTGAACACAACACACGCCTCCATTGAACAATTACAGACACAGAGATGAAGACAGACAGAGAGAGAGAGAGAGAGAGAGCGAGAGAGAGAGAGAGAGAGAGAGAGAGAGAGAGAGGACCGCAGGACACACACATGTGGGCTTTCCCCTCTCACATACTGAGATAGATAGGGATTTCCTTTAAAGTATACATACCCAGACATACCCCCTCCCCTCCCCACCCACACCCCCATACCCCCTCCAAAGGAAAACTTCAACTCAAAGCTGTCAATCTTTCAGCATCTTAACATGTGGCATAAGCAAACTATTATGAATAGATAAAACGCAAATGGGTCTGGACTCGTAAACAGCTGGTAAAAATGAGACATGGCTTCAGGGGAACATCTTGGGGCTGGTTCTAGATAACACTGTATCCTATATTCATAAAAAAGATAAAAGGCAAGCTGTATATATTATATAATGGGGACATTTTTATATTCCCTATTATATACAATCTTAGGCTGCGTGCTAAGAAATACTGTAGAGCAAAGATACCTTCAGAAATTACATGAAATTTTTCTACATGTAATAAATGTATAAAGAACAGTCAGCAGTAAGAAATGAAATGAAGTCGATCATTCTTCAGTCTCAGGTACATTTTGTGTATATTCATTTATTTTCTGAGCCACTTAATCCTAATTAGGGTTGCGGGGAGGCTGCTGCCCATCTCAGGTGACTTTGGGTGAAGGCGGAGTACACCCTGAACAACTCGCCAGGCCATCGCAGGTCCGACACACATAAAACCATTCACATTCACACCCAAAGAGCAATTTGGAACAGCCAATCAGACTACAGTGCATGTTTTTGGACTGTGGGAGGAAACCGGAGTACCCAGAGGAAACCCAAGCAAGCACGTGAGAACATGCAAACTCCACACAGAAACGCCCCGATCCCAGGAATCGAACCCAGGACCTTCTGGCTGTGAGTCCATTATCCTGACCACTGCGCCACCGTGCCGCTCCAGTTTGTGCAGATTTATAAGAAAATTAGCTGCTAACTTTGGCTAAACATCTTGACAACCACCTGCAGTTCTGGAAGATTCTTGCACTTGTTTCATATTTTTATAGCAAAACCCATCAAAAAAATTTTTTTAGCAAAAGCTGTATTAAGTGCAGCGTTACCTATGAAAAGTGATTTTTACTGAAATGTTTTACTGATTAGTTTTTATTTATGTTCCACAAAGTGAACTGCTGTATTCAATATATAAAACGGTCCATTCTGGGAGCCCGGTCACAACCACATCACAGTCGTCCACAATCATCTTATGATGGCTTGGGAGTTAACAAACATCTCCCTACTGTTTGTACAGTCAGTTCAGTCAAACTCTGCAGGAGTATGTACAAGATTGAGGCATGTCCATTCCAGTACTACACCAATTTTTCCTACATTTTCAGAAAGAAAAATTAAGAGGTTTAAAAAATGAGAATAAGATTTAATCACAGACTAATAGGTGTAATTATGCAGGAATGCAGTATAGAACAGCTGCGTTTCAGTTTTAAATGATCCAGTTTTTAGTGGAAGCACCAAGATCCAAATACCAACCATGGTTACTGGTATGAAGGACAGGCTGATTTGTGGCCATCGATGTAACAGCTTGAAAAGGAAATCGTTTTAACTTTCCAAAAGTTCCCAAGATGTCAGAAAATCCTTGTGAATGATACATGGGTTCTACTAAGACTTGACAGTCGTTATGTCCGAGAGCCTGTTGTGCCATGGTGTTGTTTCCTGCAGCCAAAGTCTGATGTGAACTCATTTATTATTTTTCCATTACACAATTTACCACTTAAACCTAAACTAGTCAATCAGCAAGGACGTATATGGTGTTTGGAGTTTGCTTGGGTAGTTTCGCCCTGGATCTACAGTATGAGGCTAATGGAGTCAGCGTTTTTAGGGTACCACTGCAGCTGCTACCAACAAGTACGAGACAAGCAAGCAGACTGTTGTAGGGAGGTGCTTGTGTCATGGCACAATGATGTTCAAACCCAGTTAGGGTCTTTCAGTAGGACTTAACAACACGGACAAGGAAGCAGAAGTGCTGCTTACTATGCTGGTGAGAACCTGCAGCATGGGATAAGACGAACAAATTAAACAAATGAGAGTGATTAAAACAGCTGGATTCACAAATTGCATGACCAATCCGGGCAATTATTGAACCAACACATGCAATCATGGCAAATGAGATACACCCACTTTGGCAGCGCTCAGATGTTGCATTAATTTCAGCCGTCTGCAGGCAATTTGTAGCAGGTTAAATGAGCAAGCAAGTCCCCTGTGTCCTCCGTGCTTGTGAGTAGCTGTCGTCAGGTTCATTCTGTCTTCTACTAATGGGCTTGATTTTTCCAGTTCCAGTATTTCACAGTAATCTGGTGAAACGCAAAGCTCGGTATAGTTGATGCCTGTTAGAAATCATTGTAGATTTATCACCGGATGAAGTTTGCTTCTTTGCTTTCTCATTTGTTTCACTTATGTGGTTGATGACATGTTCTGGAAGTCTCTCTCACCAACAAGCTGTTCTATAAATATTTATCTCAAACTGCCCCCATCATGCTCATGTGGGTTAGGGCACTGTGGGACATAGTGTACTCTATAAACATCGACCAAACCCTTGCCATTTAGCAGCACACTGTAATGGAACAGAAGTTAAACAACTGTAATTTTTAATTCACACCAACAGCATGCCGGGGATTGGCTCTGGATCCTTGATGACCCTGGCCAGGACAAATCGCTGGCTTAAGTATGTAGAGAATGCACTGCTAGTGTGTATAGTATAAATACAGTAATGTATATATTAACATCAACCCTGGCTTTGGCAAGAAAGCATGTTTTCAGTTGATGATGTTGAAGCAAACAATAACTAGAGGGGTAGTCATAGAATGCAGGGAACCTCCAGCATACAGCTTGGATAATGTAGCAAATAGGCCCTATATGGGCACTGGTTTTACTCATGTACTTATCCTATGATATGAACAAATTAGCAAAAAAAAAAAAACCTGCAGGTTTAATGAAATGACCTTTGAAGGTCACTCAAGGTCAAAGGTCACTGTCTCATTTGAAAGTCCATATGCAGAGGGTTTTTCTGTTAGGGGTCTGTAGTAACGGCATGTCTGTCGATACTCGTTTAAGTTATAAACGCACAAAATCCTATTGCCTTGATTTTCTCTTTTCAAGGTATCTCAAGGTAAAATCCAACTGCCTCATTCAAAAGTCCATATATGGATTCCTATTAGTGTTCCATAATGACGGCGTGTTTATGGGCATGCGTTTCAAAGTTAGAAAAGCTCTATCTTTGTGACCTTGTTCTGACCTTGATCTTTGACCTATACATTCCAAAATCAAATCAGGTTTAGGACTCTGGTAGGGTAGTGCCCTCACCAGGTTTAGTGAAAATCTGTGCTCGGATGTAGTCAGGATTTTGTTCACAAACAGAAGAACAAACAGACATATTGACTCACAAATGCCAGTGATTATAGTCCCTCCACCAAAATCATGCAAACTTTACAGGTCAATAAGCCTTCCCAGCATGCTATCAGTTTTGTGTTTTGTCAGGGCTAGGAAAAAAAAAAAGGCAACAGCAGCACTAACAATGTTTATCAAAATAAACCTGTGTTTATATGGGTGGGTGAAAAATAGAAACAGTAATACCTGTATTATGTTATTTCATCTCCATCTCCAGCACCAATCTAGTCGTAGATAATATGTCTGGATTGAAATATCGTATCACTAATAAATGTGTCACATTACTGAAGAAAAATGAGCGATTCAGGCTGTCTTTCATATTATAACCGATAATATGAAATATTTTTCCCTGTGAGCCTTCTCAAGAAAAAAAAAAACAAGCATCCAAAAAGCATCCTTGTTCATTTGAATGGTGCATATCAAGATTCTCACTCTTTAAAGTTTGTGATAAAATGAATAAACTGTATACAAAGAAAGATCTACACCATATAAAGGACTTTGCATACGTATTTACCCATTTTAAGCATTTAAACATTTTAAAATGTGGAGAACGGGGGAGTCAATACTGATAATTGTACACCAAAATAACAAAATGTATTAAGGGGCAAAACCAAGTAAGAGCAGCGCCAAGCAAATGTTTTGGTCCTCTGCTTACATTTAGGATCAGGGTTTGATGGTGATCTGCTCAGTGTATGAACATGAACATAAAATGGGATTTTAGTTTAGACCTGTACACACCACACACACACGCACACACACACGGCTTGTAGAAGGATGCCCATGCTAGAGAAAGAATCTGTGTTTCATCCATTCACATGGTGTTCTCACTCGTCATTCATTTGCTGAAACTCTTAATCCTATTAGGGTCGCGGGGAGGCTGAAGCCTATCTCAGCTGACACTGGGCTGTGAACACGTTGAACTGTGGCTGAAAACCCGAGTACCTGGAGGACCCTACGCAAGCACAAACATGTAACAAACGACACACCGAAATGCCCTTGCTGTGCCCATGGCTTGCACCTAGGACCACCTTGCTGTGAAGCGGATGTGCTCACCACTACGCCACCCTACCTCCCCTTAGGATGTTCTATTATATATATATATATATATATATATTTTTTTTTTTTTTTTTTTTTCTAG
>JAOUQZ010000039.1:2382972-2397405 GCA_028564935.1 Neosilurus hyrtlii
ATTACAGTAACCTTGCAAAATAGTTCCCAACCCTTATGCTCGAATGGTCCACATTTTGGGCTGAGGTTTGGAATTAATTCATGCCAGCCATTCACAGTACTTAATTTCATGAATCCGGATGTATTCAAGCGTTCATTCGGCATCTGGGGAATCCTGGATTGGAAAGCACTGACCTAGTTGACTGTAAAAGGCTGCTGATGTGATGTGTCAAAACGAAGCTTTCTGTTGAGTCATAGGAACTCCCCACCCACTCCTCGACCTTTTCTACAAGCACACGTCCTACCTGTGGTGATGACAAAGGACCTGGTTATCCTTCTGCAGTACCAGTTTTACTGCAATAATTCACAGAAACCAAATGTTACCCTGTGGTCGACCCTTGGTACGCCCCAAGCTATAAATACAGCAATTACCCACTGTAGTATTTGCAGGTCGCACTATGGAGGCTTTGGGTCTTGTTTTTTTTGTCACAATTCTACTTCCTGTGTCAGTGACCACAGACCTGATTGTTTAAAAGCAACCTGATGGCACTTTTTAAAAGTTTCTGCACTGCAAGTTTGGAAAAATTCCAGGGCTGAAGATTTCGCTCTGTATTTGTAATAAATAAACAGTGGTTAGCTCTGTCACTTCACAGGAAGATGGCTCTTGGTTCAAGTCTCACAGCTGACCTGTTAGGAGTGCATGCTCTCCCCATGTTCCCTCTGGGTCCTCCGGTTTCCTCCACCAGCCCAAAGGACTATGAGCACATTAGGTCAACTGTAAAGTTGTTTATTAGTGTCTGTCTAAGCCCTATGATATATCATTGGCCTGTTCAGGGTGTAACCCCACTTTTCATCCAAAATCAGATGGGACTGATGGCTCCAGCTTTTTCAAGGACCCTGACAAATAAGCGTTATGGATCATATATAGATACATGGATGGATGGATGAATAGATGTATGCATGGATGAAGCCTAACATGGCATGAGTATTTATATCTCAAAACCCACCCTCTTTTTAGTAAACTGTTACTTCAAAAGGAAAAAAAAAAAAAACGCTATGCAAAGAAAATCTTAATGTAAAAAGATAATCATGTGATACCCACGCTCTCTCTGAAAGGTGTACATAATATATTTATTATATAGTCATATCTACCACCTCTAATGGAAAAATCTTCTGAGTTTTGGCAAAGTTCCTTTTAATCAAAGTGGAACGATATCATGATATTTTGCAAGAGCGTACTGTTCATCAGAAAATTCTGCCAGCTTGTGTGCCTTGCTGTGAAAGTTTGTAGCTGCCATTACAAGCATTATACTGCGGCATGATGGTTTGCCTCACAGAACATTTCAACAAAATCTGTTTGTTGGACATGCTTCATATCATACTCTAATAGTGGTCTGTGTTAGTTGCCCCAAATGGACTGCTTTTGGATAAACGGAATACTAAAATCCATTAAATTCTTAATAAAGTCTACACCAATCATTCTGCAGTCACAAAATCACAATAGTAAATAATTATGTTGTTCCACAAAACTGTCTCGTACCTGAGATGATAGCTAGTGAGGAACATAGCGAGAAGTCCAAAGAAGTTTTATAGGTGGATTTCAATACAGTCATGCGACCAGGCGTTGCCCCTGGTTACAAAGGCACCGTTCCATGCTGGAGGCCTCATGGAGTTACCACGTCAAAATGACTCTCCCGCAGTACTTTGAGTCTTTCCTGGCGCTACCGTGAGAAAATAGCTTTATGTGATATAATTGACCGAAGACGGAGTTATCGGACGGGGGTATGGTACGCAGATATCGTGAACTAACTGCTAACACTCCAGCACATTGACTCGGCTTGTCTTCTCCTTTACCATACACAGCCTCCACAGGGTCGCCAACATGGTGCCGGCGCAGCACCTTTTCTTTGGTGTCCAGACTGTAAGGCGTATTGAAAACCATCTACTGCTTTATGCAAATTTACAGTAAATTATACAGCATAAGTTTTTGTTGTGCCAGCTAAGCCCCACATCAGTTAAAGAAACCAGAACAAAGCGGCAAGCTGTCAGCGACAACGTCTTCTGTAAAAAATTCAGTGATGACAGTTATTGAATGTTCAAATGTTTGAATGTTCTTACCATCAAATACTTTCATTTTTAAATTTTGTTGCTGTCGTAGTATTTCTTGAAATTGTGTTTTCAACTAGAGTAGGTTTGTCAAATCGCTGCTTCGTTTTGTTTTTCCATACTGGCGGTATATGTGCTGAAATTCTACTAGTAGAGGAGCCAATCAGAGCACATTATTGCTCATATCCAGTGCATGTGCATATAATAACAAGCAATAGTGCTACATGAATTTCACTGGATATCCTCACCATAGCACTGTTTTATTCTCCATTCTGATTGTATATGAACGTTACTTATTCATTCATTCATTTATTTAGCAAAGATGAGCATTTGCATAACTTTTATGTTCGAGCAGAACAATGAAAAGTTTTCGTTGTGTGGTTACTTAGTAACAAGGCACAGTTAACAAAGAACAGCTGGTGAGGGAACAACTGCTTAAAGTTCTAACACCTTGTTTTGTTGATGTTCCACATCATTTAGTGTTGCTGGAAATGGATAAAAAATGTAAATACATGGTGCTGTAGGAAAAGAATCTACTAGAGATTGTTCCAGTGACACATCCGATGATACGCCCCAAAAACACACGTCTCAAGTTCCAAATTCGGTCGAGTGGAAAACAAAAATCCCAGCCAGAAGTGTGTCATGTGGTCAATCAGTGTGGAAAAATCTAACGCGAAGAGAAGACGGCGTGTGCCACGCCTGCTTGTAACTGCAGCAGTTCTATGCAGATGAACAAGTTTGGTGAGGATAATTATAAAACCACTTCAGATTTGCTGCCGGTTTGTCAGGCCTCACTGAATAGCAGGTGGATTATCCTCTGAGGAACTGCATTCACAAACAGCCTCAGTCGAGCGTTCACACATCTGTGTGTTTGATTTCCTGTTCACTCACGACAGTCTATTTCGATTTGAGTTGATGCGCAGTTTTACTTCTGTAAACACTCTTCATCTTTCACGCTGGGGAAGCTGGGAGGGCACGGGGTTCCAAAACTTTGGTTCTGGTTTGTCACTGACATGTTTATATGACAGTGATGATGTTCGTATAGAGCTCCAAAGCACTTCTGCAAAATGTTATCGAAGCGATCGGTAGATAGTAAAGTCAGCGTTTCATGATATGATTAAAAAGTAATAATAATAATGATGATGATGATAATAATAATAATAATAATAATGATGATAATAATGATAATGATAATACTGTGTGTTCCAAATTATTATGCAAATATGAAAAATATTTTTGCTGATTGTTACTCAATTTTAATTTTTTTCTACTGCAAATATGTATTCACAATATTATTTTGCAGTTTTTGGATTTTTTTTGTACCATATTTAAAAAAAAAATCTCATTTCATAGAATGTTCTAGAATGTACTGTAAAGAGTGTTCTAGATTATTATGCAAGTCAAACCAAAAATTAAGAAAACAATATTATCAAGCAAACATAAAACAGACATTTATCTTCATATTACCAAGTATTTCATTAACAATGTCTGTAATCATTTCTATAACAAAATATTATACAATATTCAAAAATATTTCAATAAATAGTTCACTTGACATGTTGACAAACCCACCTGTATTCTGTACAACTTTAACCAGCCAGGAATCAACACAGAGTGAAAGGTTCTTGATATTTTTGGAGTCAGTTTTCTTGCTTGTGCCTAATTTTGCTGTCCAGAGGCGGTCCTTAGAGGAACATTGTTGCCTATTGGTGTATAACTCCTGTTTTAGAATTGCCCAAAAGTTCTCTATTGGGTTTAGATCTGGCGAAGCAGGAGGCCAAGTTTGCAGCATGACTTGATGCGCTATCCTGCATGAAAACAAAGTTCTTCCAGAAACCAGCAGGTTTGGACTTGTACCATGGAATAAAGTTTTGCTCCAGGAACTTGGTTAAGTTTTCAGAGTTCGTTGTTATGCCTTCTTTCTTTTTAAAAGGCCCAACTATTTCATCAGCAATGATCATCACTCCTCCACCTCCTAGCTGCTTTTTTAGACGTGTTGTAGTTGCACGTCCATGGAGCACCCAATTGTTGTTTCCATCGTTGTTTGCTTGATAATATCATTCATCATTCATTCATCTTCTTCCGCTTGTTCGGTCGGGTCGCCATCCTGTGAAGGAAACTAATTTCAGCCGCTTGTATTCGCGATCTCGTTCTTTCGGTCACTACCCAAAGCTCGTAACCATAGATGAGGGTAGGAAAAATCGAATGTAAAAATGTAAATCGACTGGAAAATTGAGAGCTTTGCCTTCTGGCTCAGCTCCCACTTCACCACAACGGACCGGTACAAGCTCCGCTTTACAGCAAAGGCTGCACCGATCCGCCTGTCCATCCTTGATAATATCATTTTCTCAATTTTTTGTTTGACTTGATTAATAATCTGGAACACTCAAATTCTATTAAATAAGATTTTTTTTTTTTTTTTGGGAAAATATGGTACAAAAAAAAAATCCCCAAACTGCAAAAAAATATTGCGAATATGTATTTGCAATTAAAAACGATTTAAATTGAGTAACAATTAACAAAAATATTTTTCAGGTAACGCAAACTCATATTTGTGTAATAATTTGGAACACACAGTAAAGACAAAGCTATATAAAATTCTGTTTTATTATTTTCCTCTAACAAGCACTCCGGTTGTGTTTCATTCCTTATATAAACCTGTTCATCCAAACACAAAGTGTACCCTCATCTCTCCATTCTAAGTGGCTCGTCATGTGGTGTTGAAGTTTAATGTTGTGGAACATCCAGGAAACAAGTTTGTTCCTGTTCCCCTTTGCGTTCCAGCAGCTATAAACCCTCATGCTCTCACCAGCTTCATGTTTCTCTCTCTTAAAGTTAATACGACAGCTTGTCATGTCACCACGGACATAGGAAATATAAAGCTCTCTAATCTGGAATCTTTCCAACATACTGACACTGGAGACTCCTTTCTGGGACTGGGTGAGATCTTGAGTTAGGAACCAATTACCCGATGTCAACAGTACACAAAAGTAGGCATTAGACCCTGCTTGCTCACTGTAGCTCTCTCTCACTGTATATTTCACATATATTTTATGATGGCTTGTACATATGTTTGGTGTTCATATGCGTGACGATGCTGATTGGCTGTTATGCCTGGCGATGCTGACCAACTGTTATGCATGGTGAGGCTGATTGGCTGGCATTGCATTGCAGTGCTGATTGACTTATGCATCACAGCCCTCACTGGCTGTTATACATCACAGTGCTGACTGGCTGTCATGCACAGCGATACTGATTGCCTGTCATGCATGGGGATGCTGACTGGCATTTGTCCATCACTATGTCCATCACTATTCACTATTAGTTATGATGCAGCACAATGCCGATTGGCTGTTATGCCTGGTGATGCTGACTGGCTGAGATGCATTGCAGTGCTGATTGACTGTTGTGCATTACTGTCCTGATTACTGGTATACATCACAGTGCTGATTGGCTGTTATGCATGGAGATGATGATTGGCTGTGATGCATTGCAATGTTGATTAACTGCTGTGCATCCAAGTTCTGATTGGCTGTTAAACATCACAGTGCTGACTGGCTGTTATGCATGGTGATACTGATTGGCTGCCATACATGGCGATGCTGTTTGGCATTGCGCATCACTATGCTGATTGGCTGTGATGCATCATGATGCTGATTGGCTGTTATTCATGGTGATGCTGATTGGCTGCTCACTATGTGGCAGGGGCTTGACTAACATGCATTGTTTGTTTGTTTTTTGGTTTTGTTTCTTTTTTTCCCCAAACAACATCCAAATGACAAAAAATGATTTTATAAAGTATTTTTAGGAATGCCTTCATTGATTGTTATGGAGAACATGGCTTCAACTTTTAAAATAGACTAATTAGTTATGAATGGAAAAGAAACACGGCCAACAACAATCGAAGGGGAGACGATGCAGTCGATGACAAATCTACAAATTTTTTAAAACTTTGAAATATTATATATTAAAGGGCATCAGGCTGTTACAATCACTATTCTATGAAACACCATCACTGTAGATATAATACACACACACACACACATACACACACACGCACACTGCAGAGGAACTGACAGCTGTTTTTTTTTCTCCACTCTGAAGATAAAGCTTGCTTTATTTAGAAAGCAGAAGAACGCCTCGCTCACAGAGTACTGTATATTTATGTTCATGTATGAGGGCTTAAAGCACTCTCACAAAAGCAGCTCCCATAATTCAGTTCACCAGATTCATGACGTTGGACAGAATGGTTACTCCACCTGAGAAACATGTTTACAAGCGTCGGTCTCGTTCCCGTAACAAACCTGTTTCTTTACGCTGGTGATTAATATTTGTGTCTTATTTGCTGCTTCCCAGAAGACTTTTTTTTCCCCAGTGGTTAAATTCACCATCCGCAATACGGATAAGCAACCGTGTCATGTAACGTGGACTGAGTACGATTTTCAGCTTAAATGTAAAAAAAAAAAAAGAAGAAAAAAAAGAAAAGAATAAAGGGGGGGTTCTTGAAAGGGATGAGGTTACACCTGCCTTAAAAGTATTGGCACCCCATAATTAGTGTTTGAGTCATTCGTTATCACATTTAGAACACTTATAGAAATGCTCTTTGCAGAGATATATTTATTAGAATTCATTTTATGTTTTAAGATTCATTTTATGTTTTAATTCTATTCTTAGAATTCCGTGTTTTCCTTTTGTTTGTGTTTGATTAACTGGCTTTTAAAATCTTTTGGTTTTGTTGATGGTGAAACACTTTCTAGAGCCCGAGGACGTTTTTTAAAAATGAGTAATTACGTTATTCACAGTAGATGTGTAATTTAGCTTCCTGTTTTGTGCTGCTGTTGGGATGATTGGTTGTGTTGGAAGAGAGGGTGCCAATAAGTTTAGAGCTGCAGAAAGTTTCAGGCAGCATCGGTTTTTTAGACAAATTATTCTTTAGTAAAAATTATAATGGTCATTTTATATTATTTTTTACTATTTAATCTGAGAAGGCAGTGCGGTGAAATTTGAGGGTTTTTTTTTAAAGCAAATAACATGCAAAAAAAAAGAAAAAAGAAGAAAAGAAAAGCTATAAAATTGGATAAAACTTTAGCCAGTATTTGTTGTGTTAAACATTAAATTTCGACTTGCTGAATCTAATCTCAAGGTTACTCTGACACACGGATCTAATTATCGCAGCACACCTGCAATTGTTGGGTGTGTGAATTTTCCCAGCAGCCCGTGCGGCGTGGGAGGGCTGTGGACCCGAGTTTAGCGAGGTTTATCTTGTCCTTGACGCCCACGCTGGGAGAAGAAAAGGACGACCTCGCCTCATTTTAAAATAAAACAAAAACATTATGGCATTTACTATCTCTCACGATTTCGATATTTAAATACCCCAGTTTAAAAATAAGAAGCGATTCGAGATTCTGAGTTTCATTCTGGTTTAATCTGAAGGCTGACTTGTGACCCAGGTCATAACGACCTGCAGGTCTGTGATTAGATATCGCCAGATGCTCCTGACCTGACTGTGAAACCCAGAGACGACGCAACACAGTTTAGGCAAAATGGGTTTATTTAGACCCAGTGTGTGTTTTAGGGGTTTGCTTGTTATATATTCAGCTTGGTCAGGTTTTGGTGTTTTAATAGCACTCAAAGCTCTTTAATAAAAAATGTCTAATATGTAAAGGATAATGTACAGCAAGCCATTCGCTACCATGAAGTAAACCCCGACAGGGGGATCAGGAGCCTGTGATATGTATTAGAAGGGTCTTAAATCACCCTGATGGGGTTTATTTCTCGTTAATGTTCTGCTTACTTTACATTATCCCACTTATTACACTTAGAAAATATTGATTTAGAAATATTTTATGTGTTTGGAAATGTTTGCAGTACTTTTGTAAAATCCTTATGCCTAGTGACAATTTGGAATGCCAGGCATTAACATTCCCTGGCCCTCGCCCTCATCTGCCCACACCATCACACTCGTCATTAGAGCTGCTGCTCCTCCATATCGAAAGGAGTCAGCTGAGGTGGTTCGGGCATCTGATTAGGATGCCTCCTTGTTGCCTCCCTTGAGGTTTTCCGAGGTAAGTCCACCTAGGTGGAGGCCCCAGGGTAGGGCCAGAACTCGACAGAGCGATTGTATACTCCGTCTGGCCTGGAAGCACCTTGGGATACCCCAGAAGGAGCTGGAGAGTGGCGCTGGGGAGAGGGATGCGTCAGATTTCCCCTCTAGACCTGTTGCTAACCAACCTGCTTTTTTTTTTGCTAGGTTTGTATTTTTAATGATTGTTGCACCATTTAGAGGAAAAAACAATAAAGGCCTTCCACATGACTTTATCTCCAACACAAATGCTGGCAACTTGGCAGGCAACCAAGTGATTAAGAAATAAATAAAGACGTACCCGTGTCCGGATTGGATGAATGAAGTCTTGGAATGGTTTCTTCCAAACTACCAAAACTTCATTTTGTCCCTCTTAAAAGCACTTAAAGGTTCTGTAGAGAACCCATTGACATATGTTTGTGTTTTAAGATTATGAGGAAGTGCATGTTGATCACCTTAGAGAAAGAGTTGTTCAGTTTGTCCGTCTGGAGGAACCCTTGAAGGTAAGGCATAGTATTGCAACATATGGTGTTCCTTGAAGTTACAGTTTAAAGTAGGACATCTTGACAAATATACTTACAGAAAATAAAATCCATTTTGCAAATAAGTCTTCAGGTTGCTCGACAGAGCTTTATTTTTTTGAGGGTACACTTTTACAAAATCACTCTGATCATGCAGCCAAGACGTAATGCTTTTTTTTTCCTTTTTTTTTTCTATTATGCTGTCAGTTTGAAGACGCTTTGGCTTGAAACCATCACAGCGTTTTAAGTGCTCCAGCCTGCGTCTGAATTGGCGAAAGTCTGCCCGAACACCTTAAACAAGCTGTTACAGCACCATAATTTATGTTGCTTTTCAGAAATATTCTTCTTTTTTATAATCTCCCGGTGCTGGCGTGAGCAGCGAGAGGAACAAAGGCCAGATTTGTGCAAATGTCACCTTCTTTTCACCGAGTTATAGCATCAATCACATTACTTCCACGGGAGAAAGCACGAGAGGTTAAGCAAACAGGATCTGGGGAATGGGGGGCGTCTTATTTCTCGTTCTTTATGTGCCCCGAACCAACGCAGTTACCAGGGAATTATGTTTATCCCCGCTATAATATGCGTTCTCAGGCATTTCAAATGGACTAGTCTGTGGATTTAGGTGAAGTGAAATTGGGTTTCTCAGCAGACAAACATATTGCCCTTTTGTATTTTTCTTTTTATGAATTATACATTGGCCTTAGAAGAGGCACTTTTCCATTGTGGTACTTTTGATGAAAAAGGAGGAAATGAAAGTGTGATGGGGTGTTTCCATTTTATTTCCTGACGCTGAAGTGCTCTTTTGCTCATATAAGATGAGTAATTCACTGCTCTGTCGCGGCCTCTTTTTGCACTGATGATTGCTTGTTTTTGAACGCTTAAGCTCTTGTTTTTTTAGAACGTACATGGTGTGATCAAATGCTCCAATAGTTCCAGTCTACAGATCAACATCAAGTTTTGGGTTGAATTTATTTATTGTATTTTGTAACTTTTTCCCCCTTACCCTTATCCTCTCTCTTTACTCTTTCTGACAAAGCTCTGGAATTGGAGACTCCTTTCATTAATGTCAAACAGACATCTTTTTTTTTTTTTTTTTTATTTTACCCCGTTTCCCCCCCCTAAATTGGTTCCGCCCCAGTTCTCACCCATTAAGTATTGCCTCCCTATCACACATGGCCATCATTAACCAGGGAGTGTAAGCAAGCACGTGCCGCCTCCGTGACATGGAATGCTGCCACCCGCATCTTTACGAACTGCTGCACATGTGCATTCAGAGCCAATCTAACACACTCTGAGGGAAAGGGCTATGCCTGTGATTGACTGGTGATTGCTGTAAGCACCAAAGAGACCAGCGAATGCCATCCCTCCTCCCATGAAAGCTTGACTAGTTAGCTCTCATGGATTCTCTGCCTCGAATGGCTTCAGCAGTCTAATTTTTTGTACTGCATCAGTGTTGAATGCATGTTGTGAACTCTTAGGGAAAATAAATGTCAAGGGAACAAGCTGATAGAAAGCTTTATAATCGTCTCCATCACCACCCTGTCAGTGATTGTTTTCCTTTAGCAGTATTTTTCACAAAGGTTTTATTCCTTACACAAAGTATTTTATGATCAAACAAGAGCGCAAACCTCCACCAAGCCCAGCAATCCGCCATCGGAACAAAAATGTCAAAATTCCTACAATGTTAAAGAATCTTTTTAAAAATCAAGGAATTTGTTCCAGATCATCAGTCTTTCTTGTCCAAAGCTCCACATCTGGTAGAAGGTTCATTAAAATTCACACATAACTTTATTATTGTACTCCTGCTAACACACAAACCACGGATACTAATCCTTCTTAGTGAGGGTAATAAGAAATTGGCAACTAGCACCTAGGACAACATGGTGTAGATGCTGCTGCTGTTTTTTTTTAGCTCTCGCTACTATATATGTGTGATTAATAATGCTTTGTTCCTGTTGTCTTCAGCTGGTACACTCTGGATTCGCGTCCAGGTAAAAAGCCGAAAGATCGAGGGAAGATCCAGGTGAGCATCCAGTTCATGAGGAACAACATGACAGCCAGTATGTTCGACCTGTCCATGCGTGACAAGCCTCGCTCGCCGTTCTCCAAGCTCAAAGACAAGATGAAGGGTCGTAAGCATGACTCGGACGCCTCTTCTGCCATCTTGCCCCGTTCGGCGCAGTGTGACGCCGAATCCCAACTCTCTCAACACGACGCAAAGCAGAAATCTCAGGACAAGTCTGCTACGCTGGAGCCCAAACCCAAGCGCTCGCTCCTCACCGGGACTCAGAAACTCTCAGCTGCACACTCCATGTCCGATCTCGTCGGAACGCACTTCAGGCCCAAGACGGACTCCGTCAACTCCATGGAGGAGAGCGGTGAGACCAGTGCACATCCTCAATGCGCTTCCATTCCCTTGGTATACCTTCAAACGTTCACTGCCACCCCACTGGTGTGATATGTATTATTAAAGAATAAATTTAAAGCTGAAACACATCCATTTTAAGGTGTAGAGGAGAATAAATGCAATATTTATTCTGTTTGAACGGAATCGTGCTGCATTTACCTGCTCTGTACGAGCGCCTGGTCGACTTCTAGGTGAAGCCTAGTGCAGTCTGATAAAATATGAATTGAAACTTTGGTGTAACTGAAATTCAGAACATTGGTTGTGGGTTGCTGAATGATTGCTCCAGTACCGCAGGTAGTTGCTAGGGTGTTGCATGATGGTTTGTGTGATAGTCCAGGTGGTGGTTATGATATGCCCTGTGGTTGCTCAAGTGTTTCTGAGTGGTTGTTAGGTTGTTGCTGTCATTGTTGCTGTTAAGTAACATTGTTGCTGTTAAGTTCTTCATGTATACTAATAGACAAAAAAAAATTTTTTTTGCACTGCTGCTATGCGGCATTTGAGTCTCTGCCAAGTTTTTTTTTAATCTAAGTGAATGAATTAATTATCAAAATCTGGAAACCAGTGGAACCTCCTTAATCTTGTTCACTTCAAGGAAATGATTTTGAAAATTTTTTCTTAGATTTTTAATTTGTGTTCATGTTTAGTGTCATTTCCTGTTTGATAATATTTTTTCTTACATTCTTGATTTAGGTGATGTTCCTCCTCACCGCCGCTCTCAGAGCGAGATGCCTGGTTTCCAAGATGGCGAGATGGCAGGAGACCCGTTCCCGGAAATGCCACCAAAATTCGCCACGCTCCCGCGCAACCGCAACCCCTTCGAATCGGACCAGGGGCAGCTGTGGGACAAAAAGGAGAAGAAAGAAAAGGTCAGCTTGTTGGAGCGTATGACGGGAAAGAAGGAAGGGAAGAAGACGAGCAATGGAGGACGAGCGGGAAGCTCAGGGGATCTTCGCTCCCCAAATCCTTTTACTGCTGAAAGTGATACAAACCCCTTCGTGTCACATCACATGCCCAGGTACACAACTGAGCTCAGTTTTAATCATAAACCAGATTTAAAATTAAAGAAGATCACAAGTCAGATGGGGATTGAATGAGTAAAGAAGGGTGAAGATGGTGTTGAAGTTTCTGAACGATCAGAGAAGATTATAATCAGGTTGAAAGAGAGAAATGTGCAACCTCTTTTCCTGTTCCTGAAAAAACTGTTTCACTGCTGATGAAAATCAAAAAAGGTATGGTGTTGCCACGACAACTCGAACAACTTTTTATATGACGACAAAAAGAAAGAAAGCGAGGGGGAGAGAGAGAGGAAGAAGACGTGACCAATTAGAATTCGTTTTTATGTCAAAAACATGCAAAATGTGGTGATCTTTACTTCCATGTAAAATAATAAAAATTAAAATACATTACAGTCGGTAAGAAAAACGTGCTATGCGGTGCGCTGAATAAATCGGATAGTATTGTAATGTTTCATATTAATGCTTAATGAGATATGTTGTCAAAACCATAGGGAGCATCAGCTATGAAGGAATTACTGCACCCACTTACATTACAGTAATGTTGGAGAAACTGGGGCGGATTCCCTGGTTCAGGTCCGGCGTCAGATCCAGTGCCAGGTCGAGCCTTGTGAGGGTGATGATTGAGAAGATTTTTATCAGTGTCATTCCGCTTCATGCCGGCAGGCCAAGCTAACAGGCATACAGGCGTCCCTGTAATGATCTCAGATAGAGAGATAGACAAGTCAATTAAGTACTGAACTCCCGGCTGCTTGTACTCGGCAGAGCTTCAGGTCAAAGGTCAGTGACGGAACAACATCTTGCTGGAGGAAATGTGCTTTTAACGAAGTGGAGAGTAGTGAGAGTGGGCAGTGAAGCTCTCTGCACACAGTACGTGGACAGAATTTATTTAATGTCTTATTTAAAAATAATAATAATAATAATAATTTATACAAATTTTACTAAATTCGTTTTTTTTTTGATGTTCTTAGTGACTGAAATCATACAAGACATCAGAAAACCCTAACAAATAATAACCAGTCTATAATGTGTAATTACAAGTAATACCAGGCAACTGCTTAGTGTTTTTATTATTTTTTATTTATTATAATTTTATTTATTTATATTTTATTGATTTTCCCAATTTTCTCCCCTAACTTTAGTCGTATCCAATTCCCTCTAGTTAAGTGTTGCCTTCCCTATCACAGAAACATCACCAACCAGGGAAGGGCATAAGCATGCACATACCTCCTCCGTGACATACGTTGCTGCCACCCGCCTCTTCACGAACTGCTGCACATACGTATGCGGAGGTGGCGTAACACACTCGGAGGGAACTTGCTATCCTCTCCCTCGTACGAATGAGCTCACAGACACCCATGATTGGCTGGTGATCGCTGTGATTGACAGGGAAGTGACCGTGAGAGCTCGGCCTATTAGCTCCAATGGACCCCTGGTTAGGGGGGCTGTGGCATCAACCCGGATTCAAACCTGCGATCACCTTATCGGTGTGCCACTCGGGAGCCTGTTTAGTGTTTTTTTAATAAATTATGACATGTTTACCGCCGACAGCGACGTTATGTTTTACCCTCAGTGTGCAGGATTTGGTATGGGCAGATTCTCATGGAATATCTCACACACGCGAGACTTTGGCCAAGGAAGACTCCATTTAATATCGAATTCTGCATTTGGGAATTTTTTTAAAGGATTTTTGAACATTGTGGTTTGAGATGTAGGGAATTGCTGGGTTTGGTGGAGGTTTGCACTCTCTGAGAGCTCTTATTTAAAGTCATAGTGAACTGATTTTGGATTATCACGAGGTCCAAAAAAATTTATATTAAAAAAAAAATAAAATATATTTAAATTTTTTTTCTCAGTAAATTTGAAAAAAAATTGACAATAACGTTTGAGCGAAAAGAAGAGCAGTGTGTGTGTTCAAAATGAGAAGTAATAATGAGAAAATCTACGGGAGAAATGTGCGCAATTATAAATAATATTTCACAAGAATTTTATCAGATTTTTCTTTTCCTGTTTAAAGTTCTCTGTGAAATGCCGTCTTTATTGTGGTTAGTGACCGACGCGATTGATTGGAAAGAGAAATTTGGCGATGTGCTGGAACGGCGTAGGAGGCGACGGAGTGACAAACTGCTCTCCATTTCCTGTCTGCGCTTCCTGTGTCTTTCCTCTGACAGGTTTATGATCAGACGTGAACACGTGTGTTTATCCTGTATGGCAAAACTATTGCACTTTCACTGAATCAGTGAATCAGATTGTGTGTGTGTGTGTTTGTGTGTGTGTGTGTGTGTGTGTGTGTGTGTGTGTGTGTGTGTGTGTGTGTGTGTGTGTG
>JAOUQZ010000039.1:2397505-2413559 GCA_028564935.1 Neosilurus hyrtlii
TGTGTGTGTGTGTGTGTGTGTGTGTGTGTGTGTGTGTGTGTGTGTGTGTGTGTGTGTGTGTGTGTGTGTGTGTCTCGTAGTAATCACATGAAAAAGCCCATCAGCAATGAAGACCTGAGAAAGAAAAATGTTTCCCCGGAGAAGAAGCAAGGAAAGAAGTCTCCAAAAGAGTCTGTAAGTTTTTCTTTTTCCTTTTCTTTAAAAAAAAGTAAAACAAAGATATTTTTATTTATTTCCAGTTACATTAAATGTTATGATGGAAAGTTTCTTCTCTCTCTCTCTCTCTCTCTCTTTGTCCCTCTCTCTCTCTCCTCCCTCTCCCTCTATCTCTCTCTCCTCCCTGCCTCTTTCTCCTTCCTGCCTCTTTCTCCCCCTGCCTCTCTCTTCCCTGCCTCTCTCTGTCTCTCTACTGCCTGTTTCTCTTTCTCTCTCACTGCATCTCTCTTTCTCTCTCACTCTCTCCCTGCTTCTCTCTATCTCACTCTTTATCTCCCTTGCCTCTCTCATCTTCCCATGTCTCTGTCTCTGTCTCTCTCACTCTCTTTCTCCCCCGCCTTTCTCTCTCTCTCCCTCCCTCCCTGTCTGCCTCTTTTTATCCCCCACTTCTCTTCGATAAGAAACCAAAAAACTGAGTTTGGTTTATTACCAAAAAAAGGTATCTTTCGTCCGTGGTGTTGATTCCAGCACCGAACCTTAGGGATATCACGTTTCCCCTCGTATAGTGTAAATTCTTTTATATAATAAACAGGGGAGGGTTGGGGAGAAGTTCTTTTTTTCGATATTTAGATTGAAAAGAAAAAGTTGCTACTTGCACAAACTTTTAATGAATCATTTATTGGACGTGGCAGAAGCCGACGCAGATCTCTGCCACGGTTTCACTGGTGACACGTCGCTCTCGAGTAGCATTTATCTAATTAACAGGAGAAATAGCCAGCCATCATCTTTGATCTGGGTGTAATTTGAAACGGTGCAATGTTATTAACATGTTTCTGCTTCTTGTCTTCCCTCGTTCTTTTTTTTTTTTCCTGCTGAATAATTGGGACGCTGCCGACGATGTGCAATTTGTCTCTGATGTGACAGGTCAAACTGCAGGCGGCGTTAAACAAGGGCTTGTCGTAATTGTAATAATGGTTAATGTCATTATGTCCAGCGCTGAGCAGCATTTAGCTCCCCAAGACAGACACAGAAATGTTGTTTAAATGGTCAGCGGTGCTGAAAATGGCTTTCCATGCGGCACGTCTTGCGAAAGGACCCAATTAAAAATGCGAGGGGGAGGACGCAGGGTCGCGTCATTTCAAAGCACTCGGGTTTTACATTTCGCAGCGCAAAGGCCCTCATTAGCTCCAGTAATGAGACAACTGGAGAATGCCAAGTGCGGGTCTTATCTCGCCGCTGCTCGCAGATCCGCTCGTCAGCGCTTCTCCGGTTCATGGTCGTTCCTTCGCCACTCTTCTGCTTCACGTAGCATCATTTCTCTTCTTCTCTTCCAGCTCTCCTGCCTTTTTTTTGTGTGTGTGTGCTGATGGCTTTCATTTGCAGTGTGAGGTTTTTCTTGGCATGCACACAATGGTCATCTGATGTGCAGCGGGTGTAGATCATGACAGTTTTACATGTAAGTGTTGGATTTGAGGTGGAAAAAAGCAGCAGCTCAGCCAGCAGACATTAAGAAGTTATTGCAGCGCTCTTTTGTAGTCTTTGCTTTTGGCAGTTTTATGAAACTCAAACACTCTTTGTTGTTTCCCCAGGGAAAAGAAAAGGAATGTCAGTAGCTTTATCTTTATTATTGTTATCACATGAGGCTAATCTTAATTGTTGCTCTTGTCAGCCGAACGAGTCAAGGTCCTGGGTCAGGCGAAGGCTCAGAGGAAAGGCCAACAAATTTTGAGCACTCATCCGTCTCCCATAAACAGTGAGGAACGAGGACCTCCTTAATCAGCCTGTGAGAGAGAGAGAGAGAGAGAGAGAGACTCCCCATGAGTCATTCGTTTAAAGCATATCAGTGCATTTTAATAAATGAACTCATTTATTTTCATAACGCTCATAACATTCTGACACATTATTATTTTGCGTGAGTTAACCTTGAGTTATCTTGATGCTTTAGATCTTAAGATGCCTAAGGGACGTTTTGTTTTGTTTGGCTTCCATCGAATTCGATTGTACTACACAGAAACAAGCAGGCATGATCTGATTGGTCCGATGTCAGGGGATTAAAAAACATTATTCCACATAAGTGGATGATGCTTGAATCAAAAGGACAGAAACTCACAGTTTGTCACGGTCACCTGGAGCAGGCGGGGGCATCGTTATCATGCTTTGAACTGGGAAAGTAAACCATCAAAACCTTGGTTGCATTGATTTTTCTTGTTTTTCCGTCTAGTATGTACTAAACTCCTTTACAGCACACGGTTTACTTTCATTTCCATGTAATGTGATCTAACTATGTATTAGTAGGCCTAAAATCACCTTTAGCTTCATATCACTTAGCTTAGCACAGAGTGCGTAGAGCTCACCTGATTCTTAAAATATGTATAAATAAATAAATAAATAAAAACTATTTAACCAACCCCCCACCCCACCCCCATCTCATTTTAGTTTGCTTCTCTGTATGTTTCCATGTAGTTTATACTAAAACTCCGAAGGGGGTTGAAAGAGACACGGCTACACACCCCCTATGAACCTGCTTCTGTGTGCGCTCAGAGCTCACCTATGTGTCATGATTTAAAAACATCAACCATAAAAAGCTCTCCTTTTTTGTGCTGAGGTTCCCATGTTGTACATACCAAAACAATTATTCCCCTCAGGCTCCGATGTAACTGTTAATTATACTGCGGCTGAATGCTTGATTGTGATTGGTTAAAAGATTAGTAGTAGTATCCTAATGCGCTCTGTTTTTATGGAGAGATGTTTATTTGGAATAATTTTGGATAGAGGTCACCAGTGTCAGTGCCTTGTAACATTCTGCAGTAAACTGTTAATATCCTGATACTGGAATACCGTTAAGATGACCAGTAGAGTTGAGTACGTTCTTCTGTGGTTGCGCAGTGACGCCAAAAGCTACGTTTTTATGTTTGCTTGTTTGTTTGTTTGTTTTTTACACAGCATGAGACATGATGCAGAGGCGACTGATTATAACTGTTATTGTTAGTGATAAATAGCAGGAGATGTACCAATAAATGGATTAAAACTATGGGTGGATGTCATGCTATACGTAAAATAATAAACAAACGAGATAGACTTTAGATGACAGTGTTGCACCAGCCTGATGTTGATTATTTTCGTAGAACAGCACATCCTGAAGTGGCTTTTCTTACCTGTGTGTGAAATAACTTTCTCAGATATTGTATGAATCCTTTCAGTGTTTATTTGTTGCGCGTTCTGACTTTACTGTGCTAATAAAGTTGGCTTGAATCACGTGCGTGACTCATTCTACCACTGTAGCTCATGACATAATGATAGTGGTATCTGTTCAAACATTATGAAACATTATGAACTGTTCCAGCTGTGACTTTGAGCTGATCCTCTTGCTCTGCTTTATTTCTCCAGGAGTCCGATCAGCTCCAGAGCAGCATGGCGGCGTACAGCAGCCTCTCGTTCGAAGAGGTTGTGCACGAGCTGATCAAGCAGAAGGAGGTGGTGAAGAAGAAGGACGCGCACATCCGCGAGCTGGAGGACTACATCGATAACCTGCTGGTCCGAGTCATGGAGGAGACGCCCAGCATCCTGAGGACACCATACGAACCGAAACGGAAAGCAGGCAAGATCTCCAAGAAGTAGATGATGAACCCGGCACGGTGTTATGGTATTACTTATGGTACAACAAAACAGTTCCAAGATGCAATTCTGATTAACGTTGATCTCATAATCAGACATTTATTTTAGTTTACATGTCAGTCAGAATTCCATGACTCTGGATTCTGTGAACTTTAAAAAACTGAAGGACATGTGCCAATGCCAGACACTGGCTCGGAGCTTTTTTTAATCGAGTCTCTTGTTTGTACACTGATATTTGTAAATACATTGTTTTGTCATTGTGTGGTGGCGTGGCAGATCCCACCATACAGATGTCAGCATCGCTAAAACGCACGAAATGAAAAAAATTGCTTTAGGTCAAAGTCTTGTCTATGAAAAAATACTTGAACATGGAAATGTTTTTATTAATTTGAGGCTTGCCTCCGATTTCTGCAGATAAAAGGTTGGTACAAACAGTATGTGTAAAGATGTTGCAGGCTAAATTCTTGCTGGCTTTTTGCTTGCTGGGGTCCTCGCACAACGAAAGTCATGCTTTGATCCACGTTGTCGGATAACTTTATGTCAGAGAGAAATACAGCATTTTAATTCATTTGTGATTTGTGGCTTTCAAGATCTCTGCGGGGCGACACGGTGGTCAGCACGTCCGCTTCACGGCAAGAAGGTCCTGGGTTCGATTCCCGGGCTCGGGGCCTTTCTGTGTGGAGTTTGCATGTTCTCTCCGAACTCGCGTGGGTTTCCTCCAGGTACTTTAGTTTCTTCCCACAGTCCAAAAACATGCAGGCTGATTGGCGGTTCCAAATTGCCCCTAGGTGTGTGAATGGTTGTATGTTTGTCAGCCCTGCAATGATAAGGGTGTACCCCACCTTCACCCAGAGCAGGCTGAGATGGGCGCCAACCTCCCGGCGACCCTAATTAGGAATAAGCAGTTTAGAAAGCGAATGAGTGAAGGTCTCAGTGATGCTTCTGCGCCACAATGAGAATAAAATTTTGAACTATATAATACAATATATATATATATATATATATATATATATATATATCACTTAAGAACAAAGCTGGAATTTCACCATATGAAGGGTTTCCTCAGGCTGCCACACAAACATTTACAATTTATTTCACTTTTTTAATTTATAGCTAGCTTTAGATATAACAAGTGTGTTTGAGAAGACCAACATTGCAATCACACCGAAACTGACTGTGAGGGGCGTTTTTTTTGTTTTGTTTTGTTTTGGGGTTTTTTCACGGTATAAACAAACATTTGCTATATTTTTTTTTCATAATGCACTTCATAAAGCCTTTTTGGTTAATGAATCTTTTTTTTTTTAACACTCAATTACTGTTAATTAATAATAATTACCGTTCACGTCAGTCTCATCTTTCACATTAGTGGACATGCGAGTGGTCGTGCAAGTGAGCGAGCATCATGTTGTGTTTGATACAGGGTTGTTACAGGGCTGCGAGAACAAGTGGTGCTTGTTGTGTTTACTAGAAAGAACATGTGGTTTACTGTGACACCCAGCCAACAGGGTCACTACATTGTTTATCATGGAACGGATCCGAAAGTCGGCGACCGTTGCTCCGTCCGTTCCTGGAGCGATATGTTACATCATCATCGCTGGTGATGCTTCAGTTACAGATCCAGGAGTGCCAACACTTCTGATCTAGAAGTTTTTCTTAGATTGTTTTTGAACCTTGTTACAAAGAGACACCTGAAACCTGTTTCAGATAAAGCAGCACTTAAAACAAATGGGAATAAAAAGAAAATTGGAGGTTGCCATTACTTTTGAGGATCCAGTGACAGATAGACGGTGAAGCCGATAGAAAGCAAGCGAGTGGGACTGTGGTCCTTGGGAGTAAAAGTAAATAAATGAATAAATAATCAAGAAGCTAACTATAACTTAAGAAGCTGATTTTTTTGCTTCTCGTCTGAAAAGCAAGTAATAAATAATTAGGAAGAAATTTGCAGTCGTGTCCTTCAGCATTTTCTAGTTCGCACTGTTGGCACCTCAGCAGAAATATTATCACTACTATCAGTTACTTTTCTTAGTGAAGATTCTTCAAACAGGTACTAAAGCGTATTTATTTTCTTGGTACTCACTATAATCGGTACACTGGACTGATACACAGTGACACTACTGAGTATTTCGCCTCCCGTTAAATGAAATAAGGCTCACGATACTCGGATTCATTTAATTTCTGTGCTTTAAGTTGTTATTGTACAAGTTTCATTTAAAATATGCATTCATATTAGAATTTCTCAAATATTTCTTTACATTTTTTTGTTGTTGTTGTTATTATTATTATTATTATTATTATTATTATTTCTGACTAGGTTAAACTCGCTTGTTTAGTTTTTCAAAGTTCTCAGGTTAGGTTAAATGAATTTTAAGTTAAAGTATTTTGCGTAACGTTTTATTTAAGCAAATAAAACGTATTATTTAATTTTTGAATCGTACAAGTTTTGTACAATAAATGTACATCATTCATATCAGAATTTCTTTTTAAAAATTATAAAACGTTTTTGTTTTGAGCAATTTTTAGAGGAAATAACAGCCGACTCTGCTTGTTTAGCTTTCCAAAGTTCTACAGCCAGGTTGAACTGATTCAAGTTAAAATTGAAACTAAAATTTAAAAGTAAATTTATCTGAAAATGTTAGCATCAAAATCAGCATTTTATATTTTTGTCTTATTTTACCTCCTTTCCTTTTATGATAATTTAAATATTTAAGTTAAATTTAGATACAAATTCAAATAATGGCAAACAGAATTTAAAATCTTGATGCACGAGCTCTAAATCTAGCAAAGTAACCGAATTAAAATCCAAATCCTAGTGATGAAAATTAAAATCCTTTTGAATTCATTCATGTATAATTTTTGCGAAAGTGTTCTACTAGCAATCTGGGATGACGTGCACATTTCCTGAAGACCTTTTATAAAAGATTTATGTATGTTATGTTTCACGATGAAACCTCGGGCCTGTTGAGTCAGACTGAAGCTGATGTGCCAGATTTACGAGATTGAACATGAAAAGGTAACACAAAACCATCTTTAACTTGTACGTTCACCTCATCAGACAGCGTGTGTGACCTGAAGTCGTTCCTTGTGTCGGTGATTTATTACACTCATCTTGAAAGTATTCAAAGAGTACTCAATATGCCCATTGTACACTTATTACTAATAGATTATTTTCAATTGTATTTAGGTACCAAATTCGATTTGGTAGCTTGACACTGAAACATCCCGGTGTTTGAGACAAATGTGTTAAATCTGGATTATTTTATCAATCTTTAGTTACAGTATATAAAAGATTAAGTGCAATATTGCCTTTATTGTTTGGGGGTTGGATTTATTTACACATGGATTTAGGGGGTTGTGTGAAATATGTGTTTTATGGCTCAATATGTATTATGGTGTTGTATGGTTAAAGGATGTCATGTGACTATAAGATCATGAGGTTATAAACCTAAAACTAGCACCAAGCAGAATGCTGCTGATTGTAAAACCACTGTTTAGCGAAGTTGTCGTCGACTGCTATCACACCACTAAAATAGTAACTGATTGAAAGCAAAGACAGGTAAATATCCAGCAGTTGCTCCGTTTTGCTCTTGTAGTTTGCGTAAGCTACATTTTTGGAAGGAAATGGCGATGGCAGCACACCCCTAAAACTCTCTGATTGGTCTGTAGTAACATTATACTTTATTTAAACATTTACATACATGTCTTATTTGCAGATATGGAATTTTTTAATCTTAAGTTGGACATTTTGAGCAATTGTCATATTCTTCATCTTTTTTTTTTTCATTTTATATAACAAGTAATTAAGATATATTAGGATACAACGAATGCAGCATGTCCTGTATGAACAATTTTAATTTCGTCATATCATGGATACCTGGAAAATGAAATAAATCAATCCTGAACGTGATATGATGTCGAGGTGTACCGCACAGCGTAATGTAAAAGTATCCTGAGGCAACTGTACAGGTTATGTTTACTCAGTGTTTCACTGGATCAGAACGATTTACTAATGTTTTGCACACTTCATTAGTGCCACCTGCAGTGTTAGTCTTTTTTATATCGGAGTGAGTGTCAGTTTGACGAAATTTTGATTGTGATATTTGCAAGATACAAGTAACCAAAACCTTCGATGCATATTTTTTTATTTGATGAACACAGTTTGAGTCGGCTGCTGGTTTTGACGGTAGAAATCGTCTTCCACATGTCTGTAAAACAGCTGGACAGCTGTTCCTCTTGATCAGTTGTGTATACAGTACATATATGGTACTTCCCTGTACAGACAAATCTTTTTCTTTTCCTTTCTTTCTTTCTGATTTACTATGCATCTTATGGTACAGAGCTGCTGTTTTTCTTTCTTTCTTTTTTTTTCTTTTTTAAACTTTTGATCCATCAGCAACGTCTGTATTCACAACTATGTGATTGTTTTTACTTACAGATTGTTTCATGTTGGCGAATGCAGATTGCCAACCATACTATATGATCATGTTAAGGAGAAATGTTACTCTGGGATCTATTTTCTCTGTTGTATGTTGTACCATGCCATTAAAATGTCATGTGTTATATATACAGTGTAAAAAAAAACATGTCCCGTTGGTTATCCAGGAGCCAGATCGAACAGCCCTTTGTTTATCCATATTGCTTTTATCATTAGATTTGATTGTATGGTATTCTGAAATGTCTGTGTGATATCACATCAATAACTGTGCTACATATGGAACGAGCCAAGACGCAGCATGTCGTTGTGGGAAAATAGTCAACTACACCATGCACAAAAGTGTTTTATTCTATTTACACCTCAGCGGTTTTTATTTATTCTTGAAAAATGGTGGGGTTTTATGTGTATATTTAGATGTAGTGTTTGAAAAATTCTACGAAACATGATTGTTTCAGTGATCACATCCTTGTTCTAAAGACCAAACTGTGTCCTGATAATGATGATGATGATGATGATGATAATAATAATAATAATAATAATAATAATAATAATAATTGGGAGATTAAAATATTGCACTATAACGAAAGCACTGACACTGGAGACTCCTTCCAAATATGCTCAAGAACCATAACTAAACATATCACCATGTCAACAATTAATAATAATTTCACATCACTATAAACCTGTTAAAAAAGTGATTCAAGACCTTCTGACCAATCAGAATTGAGAATTCAACTGTCCTGTAGCCCTGCGTCAGGGTGTCCAGGGTGTACTCTGCCCTCGCCCAGAGTTGGCTGAGATGGACGACAGTCTCCCCGCGACCCTAATTAGGAATAAGCGATTCAGAAAATGAATGAATGAAATGTCCTGTAGCATATATGCTTCAAATACATACACGAATGTGGAAAATTGGTTTCTGCTTTGCCTGATTGGTCATATGAACAGAAATGACTATACAATTACCGTGAAAATGGTGATATTATTAGTTAAGGAAACTTGAGTGTATTGTGTGATGAGCTGTGAAAATTAAAAGGCCGTAAATTTCTTGTCGAGTATTATTTGCTTAAATGAAGTGACTTCCAGAAATTTGAACCAGTAATTGATGATTGACTGGAATAAAGTGTCTGCAATCTTAACACTATGACCAGTCATTAAACTGAAAAATTTACAACAATTTTTACGATTTATAAAATCCCTGCCTTTTTCATTTAGATTTTCCATTTATTTAGTTTTTTCTGCCTCTGGGTGTTTTTTTTTTGTTTGTTTGTTTGTTTGTTTGTTTGTTTGTTTGTTTTTAAGCAGTTATTATAAATGTTGCTGTTGATTTTGTTGCTACTGTGAAGGGCTTCTTCCCCATTAATTAATCAGATGTTTCAAAACTTTCAAATGATGTGCTTTTCATATAAAAATCACAACGCTCCACACTTAATCTGCATTAACATGCACCGTATTCTGTTGCCTTATAAAATTCTAGTCTTCACTGCTTTTTTTCTTGTTGGATTCAATTTCTTTTTTTTTCCTAAAAATGCAAAAAAAGAAAAAAAAAAACCTCTGATACTGTGATTGAACTTCACTGTTATCACTTTAATCATATTCAGTATATCACTTCTTGTAAATGACATCATAATCATGTTTGCTGATTCAGTGAATCAGTTAGAAACTTTTCTGTCCTGACTACCCCCCCCCCCAACACTTGAAATCCTATATAATCGAATTACTCTGTACAGAACGTGACCCTATTAGAATGGTGTAGAATCTCTCCTGATTTTTACTCCTTTTTTTTTTTTTTAACGAATACAGGTGTCACATATTTATTTACCACTGACACCATTTCAAATTCCTCTCCATATTTTAGGCACGTGGCATGAACGAAATAAATAAAAGATGTAGAAGAAGAGTGTTAGGAAGAAGTGATCACTTGTGATGCATTTATGGGCCACTGTATAGGAATCACATGATCATGGCATCTTTTTCAATAAACATGCTGTAATTTTTAAAACGTTCATCGTCTCTTTATATTGTGTCTTTATTGCCTCAAATTATTATAATATTATTATAATACGTACTTTCACTCTGGGGTGAAATTTGAAAGAAAGATTTTTTCCTTTAGATTTTATAAGTATAATAGGTTTTTATAATATATATATATATATATCTGTGTGTGTGTGTGTGTGTGTGCTGTGCTGATGTGTAAATTATGAACTTTGCTGTACATTTTTATTGTATTGTACATTAGCAAGTAGTACAAAAAAAGTTTTAATTTCTTGCACAAAATTAAATGTTACAGAATAAAGTGTATGTCAATACAAAAGAAGCAGTATATTACATAAGAGACCACTTTGCAGACAAATACATAATGAAGGCTGTTGGGCTTTTCATGCAAATAAAGAAGCAAGTGTGATCATGAAAAATTTCTCAAGAAGAACTGTGGCTGGATCTCCAAGAGGAAAGAAAAAGTCATATGGGACATGACACCAAATATTGACTTCTTTTATTGTTTGCTGTGCTTTATAGTTTTTTTTTTAATGTAGGCCCAACACTATATGTATCAGGGATAAAGTGCTTGCTTTTGTAGGAAAACATGCAGTGATACACTTTTGAGGTAACTGTGGGAGGAAATCGTAGGAAGAACATGCGACTCCGCACAGAAACCCCTCGGCCCGGGACTCACACCCTAGACCTTCTTGCTGTGAGGTGGTCATGGTAACCATGATGCCCGTTGTTTAGCTAAATGAATATTTTATCACACTGAAAATAATATGAACATTGAAGCAAAAAAAACCCAAAAACATGCAAATCACCACGGAAAATTATTGAAAATGCACATCCTCCATTCACAAGGTGAATTGTGTGTAGCAGCGTTTTTGCACGTTATCGTTATCTCTATGGCGGGTATACACTCAGTGATTATGGGATGTCCCAGAAGGAAGATGAAGACAGAAAGAAAAATGGTGATATATTTGGTCATGGGGCCAAAACGGCGGTGTTCCGTCAGACTTTAAGAGAAGAGGCAGTTTAAATGGTATTTTTGGCCAGAGATAACCTGGGACAAAATTCCAACTGTGTCAGAAATTTAGGATGACTGTCCCACAATGTGACTGATGTGACAACCATCCAATGGGAGCGCAGCATGATCATGCTGATGTTTATAATGACTTGCATTGGTGTTCAGTAGGTATTATCATATAAAAACACTTTATCATCCCCAATTCACTGGTCTTAGATTTGATCTTCGAGCTCTAGATTCAAATATAAGGCTTTGGCTTTAATTACAGCCCGTGTCTTACAGCGCATGCGTGTCACCTGAGCAGCGCTGAGTGAGCGCACCTGGATTTATAAGCACGTGACTGACGCTCGCGCAATCACTAAGGTGACTAATTTGCTGTAGTTTGCGCTTTACTTCTCACAGGTGAAGTCGGCGTTTAAAGGGGGGGTCGGTGAAATTGTGCAAAATGACTAGACAGGGTTGTGAGTTTTGTGTCTGCTCGTTTATTCGGTTTTATTTTGGTGTTTTTTGGAGGAAATGTTTATCCGTTAGGAGTTTATAGCAGTACCTGTTTACCTGCGTTTGTTGATGTGCGCACGCGCTTTGGTTCACCTCACCTCAGTTAATATTCTCGCTTGTTACTCGGAAACTAGTGGCTTGTTTGTTGAATTACAAGGTTTTTGTTTTTGCTACTAACGCAAACAAACCAAGGTACCGCCTCATATAAATAAAGGTATTATTATTATTATTATTATTATTATTATTATTATTATTATTATTAAACATCAGTGACTGAGCACTGAATGTCTTGGGTCATAAACCGTCCTTGTGTTTTTGATGCTGTCGAGTAAATGCACTCTTTAAACATGACGACACCAAATATTGAACTCTTTTATCGTTTGCTGTGCCTTTTTATTTTTTTAATTATAATTTTTTTAAATGTAGGCCCAACATTATATGTATCAGGGATAAAGTGCTTGCTTTTGAAGGAAAAATAGGCAATGATACACTTTTGAGGTAACTGTGGGAGGAAACCGTAGGAGGAACATGCGACTCCTCACAGAAATGCTTTGGCCTGGGACTCACCCTAGACCAGGGGTCACCAACCTTTTTGAAACTGAGAGCTACTTCATGGGTACTGACTCATACGAAGGGCTACCAGTTTGATCGGCTCTCCTGAAATGACACATTTGCTCAGTTCTTCTTTAGATATACATTATCAATAATGGTTAATGATACTCATCTATGTGAAGACACTGATCATGTTAATGATTTCTCACAATAATTATCAACAATAAAAATTAATTTTAGACGCAGCTCACTAGTGAGTTGTGCTATTTTTAGAACAGGCCTGCGGGCGACTTTGGGGGGCGAACTGTTGCCCGCGGGCACCTTGTTGGTGACCCCTGCCCTAGACCTTCTTTCTGTGAGGTGGTCATGGTAACCATGATGCCAGTGTTCAGCTAAATGAATATTTTTCCACACTGAACACAGTATGAACATTGAAGCAAAAAAAATTATATATACATTATTATTATTACAGCATCAATGACTGAGCGCTCCATGTCTTGGGTCAAAAGCCATCCTTGTTTTTTCGATGCTGTCAAGTAAATACACTCTTCAAACTATAATACAGATTTAATATATATATATATATATATATATTTATCTACAAGTGTATGAAATTTCATCATTTAAAGACCAGCACGTGAGTTAATAAGGCCTGTAAAGTTTGTTTGCATGGCCATGAATACAGTAATAAGAAGGAATTCTTTAATAGAGGGAGACAGTTATGCTGGAGTTCATTGCTAGTTAAGATAATCTGAATGGTTATGTAAATTATTATGGGTGTGCCTAATGTTTTAAATCGAGTACAGGACAGGATAAAAAACTTTTATTCTGTAAAAATAAGCTGACAGTGAAAGTGAAAAGAGAAAAAAGAACTAAATAATGCAATGCATTTTTATTATTAAACTTCATTAGTGTCACTTCTTTATGCATGTAATTTTTATAATAGCGTTTAACCACCTTGCAAATCAAGCTCATACATTTTTTTCACATTACCGTTAGATTCAATCCCCTCCACCATTGAATGCCTGAGGATAATCATGTTTTGAAACAACCTTTAAATTACTTTATTACACAGATTCTCTCTCTCCGAAGTCTTTATCACTTTCTGAACATGGTGACATCAAAACATGGGTAATATGAAGAGGGTTTTTTTTGTGTGTGTGATGAGCTCCGTCTCTTTGAGACTCGTGATTGTTTGGAGGAAGTTCCCATGCCTTCACTTACAAAACCACTGGTGTGTCAGTCGACAAGATGGCTTGTTAAAAGTCCCACCTCATTTGCTTATGTGAAACAGGACCGGGTGAAAAAACGAGCGCCATTCTTCTTGTTTACCGTCTGTGTTTTCACCGTCATGCAGCTGTGTGGAAGCAAAGGCAGGCTGAAGATTGGCCTATTGATACACTCTTGACAAGCCAAACCTCTGGGTCTTCAATAGCTCCTCCAGCCACGTCCAGGAAAGCTAGAAACAAAGGGGCGAGTGTGACGGAGAGACTGAGATGTCCTCTTCATTCACACGCGCGCAATGGTGTTGCTTCTTAAGAGCGGATTAAGGAAATGTCCAGCTCCTAATTGGGCTGTATAAATGCAAATTTAAATAAGTCGTCCACCCTGAAGTAGGTTAAATATCTTTCTGTTGATAAAACTGTGTTGTTGCTGGTGCTTTTGGTCCTGAATTAATAATCAGTGCTGTATTACCATTATTTCTGTGCAAAACGTGTGTGCTGTACTAATGTCACAGAATGCCAAAAATTCACCAAAAAAAGTGGCAAAAACTTGCCAGATTGACTCATTTGCATATCAAAACCCAGTTTTTTGAAGACACTGTGTAAAAGTGTTTTAGATAAGTAAATTACTTGATTCATTGAGAGAAGTTCTCAACAGTCTAGAACTAATCACCCCAAACGTACCCCTAGTTCTGGAGTGCCCTTGAGTCGTGGCATTCAAATACAATATTTCTTTTTATTTGTTTTTATTAATTTTTTTATTATTTTATTTTTTGGTTGCATTGCCTGTATAGCAGGGTGGCCACAGGAATCACATTCATCTTGCACCACACTTCTTTCTGCTGCTCCTCATGAACTGTTCAATCAAACTTGGTAAGACACTTTTATCTATCCCATAGATGTGCACCATGAATTAAAGTTTAATACACACTAATCAGCAATCTCTTTTAACCTGTATAACCAGAAGCTGTGACATAAGCTGGAGTTCTCGGCCACAGTAGACTCACTGGAGAAATCCGAGCTCTTGATGTGTGCCATCTCATAAACAACCCCAGGTAATGTGCATGCATTTACACAGAACCATCCACAAATAACTTTTAGTACGTGGTATATGTCTCTCATCTATTCAGGGATTCAGTCTCTCATCTATTCAGGAAGCCATTTTGAGGATGAAGGAATTTCAGGTCTCTGCTGTGAGTGCTAACTGAGGGAAGGAAAGAAGGGTTTGGCCTTCACATACACCCTAATTTAGATTTTATAATTTTTTTTTAATGCAACTTTGGAGGTAAATGCAAAATGTCTGTGTAAAGGTCGTGACCCTTGCAGGGTTCTTTGAAGGTAAGTTTTATGGCTACTGTTTGAACTGCACAGGAGCTATCAGCTTAATGAATCAATTGATCTGTTTTGGTGGGAACACAAGGCAATGTATTGTCCATATATTTGTGTCAAACACTGATGTTGGCCAATATCCAGTGTTCCTGGAACCATGGTTCCACTGGTAACTGTCATTTTAAGCATCCTATCTTTGACTTCTTTAAACAAAAGTTGAAAACTTTATACAAATGCAGTCAGTTAAACAGGATAAAGTTCATTGTATGAGGTCTTTAGTTTCCTACCCAGCGCTTGATGTTGATAAAACATGAGAGGAAACCTACAATGGACTTTCTTAAGCATTTTGTGTGCTTCGGCACCTAATCACACACTATCTCAGACATGCTTTTATGGTTTTATGATTAAAACTATTTATAAAAAGTGAGACCATTGCCTTGTACTGCCAAGTTATTGGGTCACTTCATGCTAGCCTAAATTTATTGGAGTATTGTCATGGAGATGGTAAGAGTTTGAGTTTAAAGAGACCTATTCACTTGGCAGGCATATTAAACATATGCCTCGTAATTTCTTGGCAATAAAATGGAATGTCTTTTTGAAGTCATTTGCTTGCACCTGTATGAGGGTCAGTGACGGTACGGTATTATTAAACATGGGCATCTTTATTTCTCTTGAAGTTGTGACCTTTCTGTTAACACTTTATCTCCGATTCTTCCACTTTCTACACATCAGTGTTGCACTGTGAGGTTATTGCGCATATGCGAGTTTGTTCCTCCAATCACATGGTCTTGTTAGTTGCTGTAAATGAATGGAACCAAAGCAAGATGTAAAAGAGGTAAATAAAAGATAGTAAGGCTATGGTGATTTAACCAGGAGTCCTTTGTATTTAGGCAAAATAAACTGATAATGAAAGATAACACATTGGCTATTCACCAGTAAAGGGGCACCTTAAATATGAGATGATTTTGGTGTGATTCTTGATTTTATATTAGCCCTAGAATCTAAAGAAGCAGACAGAAGATGCATTAGCAAAACAATGTCTTTTTTTTGCCAAACTGTAGAGGTTTTTTTTTTTCGACTTGAGGCCATATTGGTTCTTGGGTTCATGAGTCATGGTGAAAACGCCTTTAGTGGTACATTAGGAAACCATTAAGCTCAAATAGTGTACTACTGAGTAACTGATCAACGAGTGTTGTGCAGTGAAGGTGGAGTTGAGTAACTCATTTGTCCAGTATTGCTTTA
>JAOUQZ010000039.1:2418285-2429703 GCA_028564935.1 Neosilurus hyrtlii
ATTACATGCTTATGTGTCTTGCAACCACCTCGATTCATTTTTAAGAAGCACCTAAGTGAGTGTTATTTGATAGTTGTCAAAAAAAATCTGTTTTCAGATGTTTTAATGTTTTGTGAGATGGTTTCACAGAGTTTAAGGGTTTTTTTTTTTTTTTTTGTTGTTGAAATGTTCAGTGATCCATCATCTTGGACAGTTGAAATGAGTGAGTTTTTGCAGTGCTTGCCTGAGGATATTGACAAATCAAATCTTGTACCAAGCTGAAATCCTAATCATTAACCTCTTTGGGGTTTTTTTAATTATTATTAAGAAATTAAATTATTCAAATCATTTTTAATTAACATGCAAGAGGTTTTTCTTGGCAGGTTGAAGAAATGAGATTTTTTTTTTCAGTGCAGCAAAGTCACTTCATTGAAGCTTTGGTACATTTTTCCTCATTGCCTCTATACAATGCTAAGAGGCTTAAGATATTAAAGGGCTAAAGTGCAAAATATTGACCTTGGCTTTCATTATATGTGGGCTCTCATGATGGATTGTGCAGTTTTATAGCCATTCATTATTTGATAATGAGCTCCTGGAAAGTAAATGCTTTCAACATAGATTTTTTCTTCCCTGAGATGATTGTGAATTCTCAGTCTTCTAATCTTTTCTCAGTATGAATACCAGTTCACCTGTATTTCCTCTCATTACATATTAAACCTTTAACAGTCAATCTCATGTGAATATTGTGGGTATGTACTCTAGGTGTCAGTGCTTAATGTAATTTCAAGATAATCCCTCGTCCTCTCTGTAGATGATACAACAGGTGATATTATTTCTAAGATCTCATTTTCCTTACAATGCTGCTGCTTTAAAATGAGGACTGATTAATTCTGTAGGGTGTTGAATTCTGGAAAGAGTAATTGTTAAGGATTTGAGGCTTGCAGAGCTGGGTTAAAAATGATTTTAAACTGAAGCTTTTATGTTAAAGCTACACTCAGTGCAGTATAACAAAAATCAAAGCTACGTTTTACCTTTTTATGAAAATATTTTCACCTTGTATCACTCATATGCGGAGCTGCTTAATTTTACTAAGGGTCGTGGGGAGGGTGGAAGCCGTCTGAGCAGACACTGATGAGGGCAGGTTGCACCATGAATAGCTCGCCAGACCATTGTAGGGCAACACAGCTATTCACACTTGCACCTGGGGGCAATTTGGAACAGCCAGTTAGCCTAATGTGCATGCCTTTGGACTATGAGAGGAAACTGGAGTACCTGGAGGAAACCCACACAGGTGTGGGGAAAACATGGAAACCAGAAATTGAAACTCCCTTGCTGAGCCTGGGGCTCAAATCCCGGACTTTCCTGCTGTAAGCTGTACAGCCATAGTGGAAATTCTAAAGATAATAATGTATCAGGTTGTTCTAAGGCTCTAAAACTGGAGACTCCTTCCAAAAATACTAAATAAAGCGTATTGACATGACTGCACGGTTTTAACAGCAGGAGTAACATTAGTGAATTCTCCAGCTGTTGTTCAGCAGTTTGTAGAGTTTATCTGCTTCTGATTAAAAGGATAAAAAAAAAATTATTTACCGTCAGGCTGAAGCGTCTTCATTAAGCTGACGTGCACTGTTATTAGTGCTAAATGCATGGATTTAAATCTAATCATTACCTTCTGCAAAGAAGAGAACAAAAAGCTCCTCGGCTCTTCTAATGAAAATCAGGGTCACTGAAGGTGGCACCCCCCCCCCCTTCCTTTCTGCATCCCTGTCATTAAGAAACAGAGCAATTAACCAAGTGACCAATTAATTACAGCGCTGTAATCAGAAATGACGTGCTGCCGAGATGTGCGCCGCACACGGGATTTAACAAAGACTCCTTAATCAAATTAATCTCCGATAAACAAACGGCATAAAATTTCTTCAAGTCGGACTTATACCAGTATTAAAAAATAAAATGGGGTAATTAACACTAAACGTTTCTTTCTGTTCTCTCAGTCCCTCTTTGCTCTCGCTCTTTGCATCACACTTCCTCTCTCTGGTTCCCCATTTTTAATCTTTCACACTTTATATCATTGCTTCTTTAGTTCGTTATCTTTTTCCCTTTATCTAACTATCTGCCTTTTTTTTCTATCACCAACTTTTATCTCTGCCCTCTCTTGCATTACTGTTTCCTCCCAGTCTCCATATCTCCCTTTTTCCCCCATCTTTTTTCCTCGTTCTCTTTACCTGCTGCTTTACTCTGCTCCGATTTCTTTATCTCGATCACTTTGCAGTCTCTTCTGTAACTCTTTCCAGTATCATGATCACTCGCTTTTTATCTCTCTGTATATTTCACTTTTTTTTCATTTCCTTGCTTGTTCATTCACTTGCATCAAGTTTAAAACATGAATTTTTCCACTTGAAGAACTACCTAATACACTTATTCAGATAAAAATAGTTACATTTATACACCACACTGGCTGCTAAATTAAAGGATTAAGTATGAGATTTATGTTTTGGTGTGAGATCTGGTGTTAATTTGAAGTTTTGTATAAGCTTTATTAGTCATCAAGGTGTACCACATTTCTCTTGTGTAGCACCACTAATCAACTTTCTCTGAAAATGTCTTCAAAGCATTTCGTTTCCCCACACCTACTTTTATGCTTCTGTAAGCAATCTGAGCACTCGACGTGAAAGATGTTCAGTTCCTAACGAGCCCTGAGGCTTTCACGAGCCCTGCAAACAGGCCAAGGTTTATTTTATAAACACAGCAGAGATGGCAGATAATAGCCGAACGCTTCTCAAAACATCTCCGGAGCAGTGTATCCCCCCCCTTTCCATATGTTCTCATCAGGCGCTTTGGGATGGAAAGGCTCCAGTGTTAAGCGAGAGTCACGTGGCTTCATGGTAGTTAATCTTCTTGACCACTTTTAAAAGTTTTTCCTCCCAGAACTTTTTCAGAAATTTGCAAGTGAAATGAGTATAGAGGTCGTGAAGCCCGTGAAGTCCACACAGGTGGTTCGATTTGAAGCCGTATTTGTTTTTGCTTTTAATACCATTAGGACAGCAGAGAGATTCAAAGAGGGACTCTGTTCGAGTTGGAAAAACATGAGTAATTAATTACGAGGCATCAGTTCTGACACGTCTGGAATTATGTTGTCAGAGTGCGAAAGGGTTTGGAGACGTTGATGTCTTCGTCTTGTGGACGTAATTGGTGCCTGTCAGTCACGTACAGGAGACCAGTGGAACAGAGGAATACACCTGCGTAGAAATGCTGGAATAAGAGACCAGCCTCAAATGTGTCATTAGTTCCTTCCAGATATGTCAGAAGTGACGTCAGGCGATACTGTGGCCTGATTTTACTTGTCCCCATGTCACCTGCACTGGTTTTTAATTAGTAGTATTTTGTCTAATGAAGCAAGTCTTGCCGTTGCTTACAGCTGAGCGTTGGGGGCGTCACAGCTTTTGAGTGAATGTATAAAGGTTTAAAATCAGTGTTAAGTTCGTCATTTGACAAACAGCTTAAACATACTAGGGTTTCGGGGATGCTGGGTTGTGTGAATGCGATGGACTGGTGTGTGTACCCTGTGTAGCAGTGCATTGCATGCACACAACCATTCACACACACTTGCACCTAGGGGCAATTTGGAATAGCCATTGAGTATATTATGCATGTCTTTGGACTGTTGGAGGAAACCCCTGGAAGCACAGAGAGAGCATGTAAAATCCGCGCAAATGCCCTTACCAAGACATGATGCTAGCCCTTTAATAAGTGGATTAAAGGTTGATATTAATCTGAAAGGTGTCTATAATCACAGCTAATTCACATCCACATCATCTGTTAAGAATGATAGTAACGAAATGTTTAAAATACACAATCTTGTATAGTAATAGAGCTGTAAGTTGATGTGATGTAGATCATTTCCTTTTATTAAAGTCCACACTTCAATCTGAGAATATACATTTTGGGTTTACATTGAGCCTCATCACACCACAGTGTCATTATTTCCCTGCAACAAAGCAGTGGGTTTATTCCTTCAATAAACAAATATGCCATTAATTTAATATATATAAGATGCATTTGATGTGTAAATAATGAATATTTAAATGTGGTGATTTCCCTTCTAAGAGAATACATCTGTGTGTTGGAGGTGGAATGCACCTGCCATACCTCAGTTTGATTATTGAGAACAATAGAGCTTTTGTGACCGCCCTACTCGGTTCTGCTCCGTCAAGTCAGAGGGCTCTCCATGTTCCTGACTCACACTCATCCGAAACCACCTATCTCTCTCTCGCTGTCTCATTATCCTGTCTCTGCCACGGCCTCCGTCCTTTCCTCCTCGCTCCCTATCTGTCCTCATTCGTGTCTTCATGCCTTTCTCCTTTCACTCACGGCCCATTCCTTCCCCATGCCTCATACTCGTGTGTCCTGATAAGCGCAAGGATGTCACTTCCCTAATGGAGAGTCTCTTAATCACAGTATAGCAGCACAGAAAGTATCTTTTACGTTGGTGAAAAAAATGCCATGCATTATGCATTATGATCTTGTCTGTTGGGAATATATACAGTAACAAAAGTCTGAGCTCTGGTTTGATTTCATCTGCGTAAACGGTAGGTATGAGACTTTACTCAGTCAGTACTTCAGGAATTCACTTTAACTTTTTTTTATGTAAATGCAATTAAAACCCTTATACCTGGCAGAGTTTTACGTTTCTCAATGATAATGGGCAAAGGTTTAAAAAAAAACAAACATCTGCCTTGTCTGGAGCAGACACTGATCATGGCTCTTCGTTCCTTTGTCATTTGAGATTATAATGATGCCCTTGATATTTGTAACCCAACAGCTGAGACTCTGGATGAATTTCATTCTTTGCTGTCCTGCTTTTCTTCCTTGTCATACTGAGCAGTTGTAGATCTCCCTTTCTGATGTGTCTAATACATTTGCCACTTCCTGCTGTATACTGTGTTTATGCCTCTGTGCCGATGTTGACCAGGGGAAGAGTATGAACATCTGTCCGAGCCACTCATACCCGTACGCACAGGTATCAATCAGAATCGAGAATTTATGAAACCTTTTCCAGCTACAGTTTTGTTGATCCTCTAGGTTTCTTCTTGGCTCTTGTCATGCCTTCATGCACACCTTTTTATGGAGTGAGTATGTTCTGTATGGGTCGTTCTTGAACAGTTTTAGGCTTTTTAAACTTTGCAACAAGTTTCATCTTGACCCAAGGATAAACTGGTTGAATTTCGGAGGTAATTGGTCAAAGGTCAAGGTCAGTTCAGCCTTATGTGGAATATTTCTCTTAGACATGGTATTTGAAACGTTTTTCTGCACAAATGTCCAACTCAACCCCAGGATAATTTTTTGAAGGTCATAAATAAGATGTCAAGGTCACTGCAGTCTTGTTTGACATTTTTGTGAATGTGATATTGAAGGCTTTTTTTGGAATTTGTGTTAAAGTGTGCTCTGAATCAAGGATGAACTGATTATGTTCAAGGTCTGTGCGGCCTCATGGGCTATTCTTGATGTCGCATTCCAAGAATACTTAGAGGAATTTTGGAAAAACTTGGCAGATATTGCTGTGACTTTATTTTAATAGGATATTATGCCCCTACAATTTGCAGTGAAGCATGGTCTGGATAATGTATCTGCACCTCTCCGAAACATACCATAGTGCTGACCTTTCTGTAGTGGAAGTGTCACAGCTTAACCTCTTTTACAAGGGCACTGACACGAGACTCCTTCCCAAAATATTCATAAGCATTACGCTTGTTTCTTTTTTAATTTAAGCTTAAATTATATGCTGCGCTGAACAGAAAAATCTGTGTGATAATGTATAAGAACACATGAATATAAGCCTACCATTAAATTTGCAGCTGGAAGTCCTGTCCGAGCTACTTTTTTTGAGTACAGTACATGCTTAGCACTTGCTTCATGTAGTAGGGACCATGGTGTAGAGCTTGTCATACCCATGCTGACTTCTGCTCTTCAAATAAACCTCACACACACAACTGCTTTACTAGTAATTCAGATGCTCTTCCGTACACATACTCAATCCTACTCTTCAAATAAGCGTCACACTTTAATATACACATGCTCACGGATATGTTGTAGTTTTCACACATGCTACACACACCTCAGATAGCGTATATGCACTTGACTAGTTCATATATGCTGAAGTACTCTCCTCTTCAAATAAATACACAGGCTGCCAGGCAGTATGAATGGCCTGCTTTTTTAGCTGGTAGTGATTGGCAATCAGGCTTAGGAGAGGATGTGTTTCTCTTTCATTAGCGCGACGAGCTCAGCGCGGTGTCCAACAGCACACATTAACCTCCAGCCTGACCTTTGCACACACCCATGTCTCGTTCCATCTCTCTCCAGTTATCCATTGAACACTCATCTCTCCGTTCCTGCCCTAGCATGAGGTAGTGCCCCCGGTTTCTTCTTCCTCTTGCCAACAGTGAGGGAAAAAAAAGCTGTCTTCCTCCTCCATTCAAGCAATTCCTGCTAAACACAGTTTCCAGTTATGATTTAAGGACTGGAGGATGGTGAAGGGGCAGTGGGTTAGCATCAGTAGAAGGTTGCTTAAAGATGGGTGTACCAGTGACCGTGTATCCATTTCCAGGTCATGTGGCAACAGTAACTTTGCTCTATCACACACCAATGTTTATTTCACTGTAACTGGTGTCTACAGTTTTTAAGAAGAAATGTGGCCTTGTGGGGTGTTGATCATTGTATAAAATCATTTCAGTTCATCAATCAATTAATTTAACTGCAACAATGTTGCTCTAATTAAATGATGCTCAGGTGGAATTGTGATGTAATTGTAAATGAGCAACTTGTCACTGGTGTTTATATAATTACAAATATTCACCTAAATGCTAACAAATGTAAAAATCCAGAGTTTGTGGGTTAAAGACGGGGAATAAAAGATCCATGAGGCGTCTTTGGGAGTCGGAAGCATTCATTTTCAAATCTGTAATGAATGTAGCTCTGATCATCCTGTTTTCTCCAACATGACGCCCGAGGCTTAAGTCTTTTCCTCTTAATGCCACACGCAGCATCAAGGCAGAAACAGGCAACAAAAGGTCTGAGTCAGTTCGTCAGCCCTCCTCCCCCCCCCCCCCCCCTCCCTTCTCTCCTCCAAACACATTAATAATTGGATTTAGATATTTGGAAAATGATCTATTTAATGGGATTACCACTGGTATAATCTTATTTGTGAGGGAACATGTCCAGGATTTTGGAGAGAGGCTGGTGCTCTTCGGTCAGAGGTAGAGTTGCTGTGCTTGAGATGAAAGACGACCATGAGGTGTTAAAGCCAACTTGCAATCTGTTCATCTGGGAAGATTTTTTTTTGTCTTTCAGTAGTTTAATATCCCACATTGGCATGAATATATTAAATTAAATGTCATGGTAAAACTTTCACAGCATATTTATTGCCTTTTTTTTTAAGGTCCCGCCCACAAAGTGGCTCAGGAGCTATAGGAATGGGTTCCGTCCCTCCGTTACACTGTAGTTTCTGGGCATTTACTTGCTGCACACTAAAGCTGAGGCTTTCACACTTAGTATGCTGTTTCACTACTATGAGCACTAGGATAAGTTTGCGTGTGAGTGGCCTTGACCTTCTTTTCAAGGTCACAGCGGCAAAACGGTTTATTAGGTTTCCTGACGTTTACTTGCCATGCACTACATGTGGGGTTTTCAAACTTGCTGTGCTTGTTGTGTAATGGCACATTATGAAATGGTCCTTTTGGCGGGAGTCTCTGAGCCTCGGTGGTCTATATTTCTTTAATAAGGGTTCGTCCTGACATTCTGCCAAAAGAAAAAAAACCCAAAACTTCATGTGACACACTTTATTGAGCGCTTGGACACTTTCTGCTTAAATTCCTCTAATTTATCTCTCCTTGTTTTGTACCTAAAATTCACCCAGTGTACACTAATTCCTTCACAGTGCACAGCACATTTCCTGCCATTAACATCTGAATGTGTTTTTTTTTGTTTGTTTTTTTGTTTTTTTTAAATATAAATGCATTTTAAAACACGCATGATTTGGTACACAAGAATGATATTCCAATGTTCCAATGTGATTATGCTAATGACTCGTAATTTGCATAAAACCACAGGATTTTTTTAAACCCTGATTAAAAATTACTGAATATTTATGGATTTATTTCATTTTAATGTGTTATATATTAATAAACATATGTATTGCTCAAACGCATTCAGCGGATTTCCCAGGCTTGAGTAATACATTTTATCTTTTAATATTCAGAGATTGTAAATCGTTCTGTCTGTCAGAAGTGTGTGTATGTGCGCGCCCAGGTAATCCTCGGGTCTAGTCTCAAGGTGCATGTGTGTATCCATCCATAAAGGGCAGCCTCACAGGACTCCATTCACGACATTAATCTGAACACAAGTGTGTTTTTGTGTCTCTCCACTCTGATTTTCATCGCCATCAATCTGGTACACAGATTGAATGCAATTCTCGATATCCAATTCTACACTCGCGCACACGCATGCACACGTGCCTCGACTCCTCTGACCCGTTCCACCTCCAGCTGCGGCTTTAAACTGGGTCACAGGATGTCTGTCATGCACATACAGCCTTCCTTTGGCCTCTATGCATTATGGTACGCACACAATCATTCATGCAGACAAAGAGATTAAAGCCATGTTTAATAACATGTTTACATGGAAAATGAACAGTAAATAAAGCACTGAATGCATTCACAGCTTTCCGTGTCCATATGTCTATAGGTTTGTGTGTGTGACACATGCATGTGTATGTAAAGCGTAAATAAAAGAACTTTAGACAATTTTGTGAATAACTCTAATACACTGTACATTGTAGCACACTGTAGCATTCAATATACTGAAAATGTGTACATCAGGACTCTGATCCAGAAGGGGCGCACAGTTGTGTGAATCAGAAGTTATGTCTATATGAGTGTTTGAACAAAATGTGTGAAGCATTTTCATCCCCCCTAGTAACTGCCTGGTCATGTTATTATCTTTTAATGTGAATATTTAGTGCGTATCCAACTGAGTCTTGCAAATAGATCAGTAAATATTGTACTCAGAAAACCTTTTATGAACTGGAGTGATGTAAGACATCATGAACAGCGCAGCTTGCACAAGACTGCTGATGCTGATGACATTTCTATGGATGGGTTATTTCAGGTGCAACATGTCAAGAGTTCAGATTAAAAAAAAAATGCATACAGGGTGGTGGGTTCACTTCAAGAATTTTTTCTCAAGGGCATTTTCTGTGTATTTTGCACGTTCTGGTGCCAAGCTGTATTTCCTCTGGGTGCTCCGGTTTCCTCCAACAGTCCAGAGATGTGTATACAACAGACTACTCTAAATTTCTCATAAGTGTGGGTTCTGTTATTCATGCAGGAGTCTGGTGACCTGTTCAGGCTGTACTCACCTGACCGGCTTGCTGTCTGACCCTGACGGACAAGTGGCGCAGATGATGGATGGACAGTGCTTCCATTTAGGCCACATCCCCTACAGGTTTCACTTTAAATGTTCAATATGCTGAAGTTAAGCAAAGATAAATTTTGCATAATAGTCCCTGGGTCGGATCCTTTGAGTGAATTATTAAAGCAATATACTACATGGGAACATAAGAAAAAGAAACTAAAATGAGTTGTGGGTGTGTTGCGAAGTGTCTTTTTTATTATTATTTATTTATTTTTTATATATGTAGCACTAAGGTTGTGTGTTTTAAAGCACTATATGGAGGTGGTGGTGTAGTGGTTAGGTTGCTGGGCTCATGATTGGGAGCTTGTGGGTTTGAATCCCTGTTAGACTGTGCCTGGGCGTGGTCTTAACTACAAGTGTGCCTCTATCCACCCAGTACAATTACTGGGAAGGTAACCTGCGATGGACAAGCATCCCATCCATTAGCTTTGTGCTAAGGAAACTGGGGATAAGCTCTGGCTCGGGTGTAAAAGCAACAACAGACTTTACCTTGTATACTATGTGGGAATACAAGAAACGCAAACTAAAATGAGATGTTTGTGGTTTATTTTTCCATTTTCAAAGTGTGACTTGCTTCCTGCTGACTGTCACAAACTGTGATTTGTTTTGATTCAAGCAGTATCCACTTAAGATACTGTCTGACCCTGAAATAGTGAACCACATTGTGCCATTCTTGTAGAGTATATACTAAAAGATGGATATCTGGTGCACAGTACAGGTGGATGTTTGATTTGCTGTAATATCCGTTCTTGCTCAGTAAAGCCGTACTTCACATCTCTGAGTCAGTTACGCCCTAGAGACGACTGAGTGGCCTGCTGTTCACCTGGGCACCTTATGTACATCAACGCTTGTGGTTCCATTATGGTTTATACATTATACATGTAGATACCCCTCAAATTAAAGCTGACCTTTACAGCTGACACTCTACCCTTTAACCTTCTCAATTCAAACCCAATGTGTTGAGCTACAGAGCCAAAATTGGTGTCATTGTCCTATTATTTATGAACCTGTATGTATATGGTTTCTCCCGTGCTCTTTGTGCGTGAGCTTAAAGATAATACGAGCATTGTTTCAGATGCATTGTGCCTTTAATTTGAGTTTAATCACACACTCAAACACACCTGTACACTTAACAACTCTCCATTGCCCATCCAGCCCTGCCCTTTCCTCAGAGGCAATCAAGTCTGGTGAATTAAAGAAAGAAGAGCGCGAGGCATTCAGTGCATTCTAATGACAGTATGAAATATTTAAGCGTTTCCTTCAGGTGCATTGGAGATTTAACAGGATCATATTTAAAATAAAACTGCCTTATGCTGAACTTGAGTCCTGATAATAGCATGCCATTCAACCAGCAGCTAGTTAACCTAGCTAATTTAAATTTAGCCTGTTGGCAGTGCTGATGATTATTGTTTCTTTGGTTTCAATGCTTGGTTTAAAAAAGCAAAGATGGTTCCCGATGGGGATTATAGGACCAAGAGTCTAAACCAGGTCTTAAGCTTGTATGGAATTGGGTTTTATTAACTAAATTATGAAATAATCTTTACATTTCAAAGTCTACAGTGATGATTCAAAGTTTTCAGATGTTTCTTCATTGCAAGGACCAAAAATGGTTATAGTTAATTGGTTAATGCTTAACAGTGTAGTCCATGCTGTTTAAATAAAATAGTAGATGGGTGTATGGTATTTTAATTTTGATAAGTACACACACGTGTACACACACACACATACATAAATACATATATACATGTGTGTGTGTGTGTGTGTGTGTGTGTATATGTATGTGTTTTTATATATATATATTTTTATATATATATGTGTGTGTGTGTGTATACATATACATACACACATGTATATATGCACACACACACATATGTGTGTATATATATATATATGTGTGTGTGTGTGTGTATATGTGTGTGTGTGTGTGTGTATATATATATATATATATATATATATATATATATATAT
>JAOUQZ010000039.1:2429803-2447124 GCA_028564935.1 Neosilurus hyrtlii
TATATATATATATACATATATGTGTGTGTATTTATATGTATATATATATATATATATATATATATACACACACATATATATATATATATATATATACACATACATATATATACACACACACACATATATATATATATACACATACATATATATACACACACACACATATACATATATCTCTTGGCTTGCTAATGAATGTGTGTGAACTATCCCATGTTCTTGGTTTCTCTTGTTAGAATAGAAACTAATCTACCTTTTATACTAAACATTTCTTAATGAGTCATATATATAAATCTGTTCGACGAATTACAGCCATAACGTCACAGCTGATAATCAGGACCTTCTGACCAATCAGAGTTGAGAATTCAGCAAAGTTTAAGACCGTTCATAAGTTCTTTGTCTCCAACGTCTGGTTGTAATCATCATCCATAACAAAAGGTTACAATGAAGCATTTGGATCGTTCTAAGAGCCCCTCCTGCTGATCGCGCTGTTTATTTTTGATTGCAAGGTTTGTTTTGGCAGAGATTTGATATCTTGCGTATACACTGGTTACTACAGGATCAGTCGCAGTATCCCTGGATGCTTGTCACACACGTAGACATCAAAGAGAAACCTGGGAAATACTTGGACTTCTTGCTTTATGTAACTTAGTTATGAAAAGGTTTAACCTGAGCATTGGGTAATGTTATGGTGCTTTTATTCACATGTAGTTTATCCAGTATAGAGAGAAATTGATTCAAATACATATTCCAAACCCAACTTATGTCCACAGTGCAATGGTGTTGCTTGGCTTTAATTTATTGTCAAATTCTACAGTATTTTCTACCTGTATCACACAGGAGTAGAACCTCTGCATTAATGAATTATTGTCATAGCAACAAAACATTATTGAATGCCCCACCCCCTACCCCCCAATGAAGCCCCAACAGACATGGACTAGATCTGAGACCAGCATCAAGACGAACATCACGCAGCAGGTTTGGATATTGTTCACTTCAACCATCTTGTATTTCATGTTAATCGTCCATCTGACATGTAGAATCCAGTCAAAGCTCTCCGCAGGCCGCCTATATAGATGCGTATGCAGCGATTAAGGCAGCTCAGGGGTGCATGACAAACCACAGCTCTTTCTTGCTCTCTATTATTAATATAGCTGTATATGGAGCATACACTGTGGCAAGAAGGGACCTCAGATGTCAGGATTAATAGCTGAAAAGGGTTTTGAGGTGTGTGCTCTGTGATGGCTTTTTTAAAATCACATCTGGGATGAATAACCGTTACTCACACCAACCCTTTTCTCCCATCTACTACGACTGCAGGCGTAGCGCTTTTATAAAAATTTCTAAAACAATTTTATAATTTTTCTAGAAACCTGCTGAGAGGAGGGAAGGCTTTCAGCTTTTTTTTTTTTTTTAGACAAAACTAATAACCTTTTCATATGAAGCATGTTTCAATGCACTGCCTCTAGTGGTGACAGGAGGAACTGCATACAGGCGTTTACAACAACAAAAAAAAGCATTCCAGTTTACACCAATTTATGATGCCTGTGTACCGTTCTTGTGGTTAGCTGAAGCAGTCTGATGTCTTAAACTGAAAAGACAATGCATGCTAAGAATCCACTTTCCTGCCAAGTTTGGCTTTTCATGGACACAATGTGACTTTGACCCTGTTTTAACCGATGGGACAAAATCTTTTACACTCGTTGTATTAGTTTCATTCTTTTCAGTGATCAATCTTAATACTCGGCAGAATATAATTCACAAACCAACATTCCTAAAGGCGCAGTCATCCATGTTAGCCTCGTGTTCATGAGAATGTAATCTAATAGAGTTGGGGGGGTGGATTAACAGAATTTCAAACCTCAAAGTGTTTGTCTTCTGTTTTGAAGATAGACGTCAAAAGCTAAATTGCTGTAAATTTAACCAGATGCAGCTGAAGGCATCTCTTGTTTTATCACAAGTTGTAATTTGGCACAGTGAACCAATTTTCCAACAGGTGCCTGCCTATATAAAGCCAGATCTTGCAATTGGAATAGACGATCATAATAAATGCAGTCACTGCTGTCTCCTTTTTTTCCTCTGTAGTTACAATTTCATTGTTGATTTATGAAGTGTCTTGCACTGAGGTCAGCAGCCTATCTGAGATTTATGAAACAGCCACTGTGAGAGAGAGCGCAACAACCTAATCTATCAGGCTTTTTTATTATCGTAACTGTGCCGTTATAACCTCCCTCTAATGCATCGCTCTCGGTCAGTTGAGGGTTTGTTTTGAAGTCCCTAGGCAGATTCAGTAATCAATACAGACTGCGTACTTGAGCGAATCCGCAATATCTCGCCTTTCCGTTAATTCGTTTCATGTCCCTTAATATGTTGAAGCCAGTGAATCCATCACTAACTGCTGTTGTACATCATGATCTCTTTAGGGCTCTTTTAGTCCATGTAGAATGTGGAATGATTACAAACGGAGGGTTATTCAGGAAAACATGCACATGGAACATCTTGTATTCCTGTGCCAGTAAAGCTTTTCATTTGTACTAAATAATGCACGCTTTAAAGCATCGTACGCACAGACCATGCAGTTTTGCATAAGCGAGAATGCCTTTTGGTCGACCACATTTCCCATCAAGCTGATTTTTAAATAATGCGATAACTAAGCGTACACATCTTGGTTTTACTTGCATAAGAATGCTTTTGTGTTTAAAAAAAGAAAAAAAAACACTTTAAAGCAACAACACAAGCGAGGATGCCTTTTGGCCTAACAGAGTCACGATCAAGCTGATTTGAAAAATGCTCCTCATAAGGACGCGGGCTTTTGTAGCAACGGCTTTGGATATCAGTGGGCGTCTTCCTGCCCTTGCCAGTTTGCAGACCCTGTTTCTGCCCCAGATTGCCGAATAAAGTCATATTCTTAGTTGCGTGGGACGATTCTCTTGGCACCCGGCACTGATGAGTGGATTAAGCGGAGGCCGTGCCGTCTCTGAATGGTGCCCCATTACCATGGAGACAAGCATCACTCAGCATCAGCACCGCGTTTAGCTCTGAAACTCGTGCGACGACGACAGCAAACAACTGCATATTTCCACTGCGACTTCACAGATGTGAAATTTTCTGAAGTAAATTTGGCATGTCTAAAAACTAGGATAATGATGATAAATGTGACAGCCTTAAAAACTAATTACAATTGTCTCAGTGCTTTCTCCAACGCACGCCTGTATGAAAAACTCATTTAAATCTTCCACAAGTCCAAAAGACAGTCTTGCTCTAAAGCCATTTGGCACGCTCGCTCACCCAGTTTACATTTCCAGAGGATTAGCAGAAGAGCTTGAAATAATCATGCCAGATGTCTCCTTACACCCAGAAAAAGAGCCTGCCCATTGGGCATTTGGGTTTTTATTGTATTTTTTTCCTCTCTTTTTTAAAAATGGGTCTTAAGTGCAAACACTTTAAAGCCCTTGGAATGCGTGGTCTCATGTCGATGTCATGTAAGCAAATTAAATTCGTCTTGTGTCTCTCAAGTTTTATGCCGTCACTATATTTAATCATTGCACTTTTTTTCATGGTAGCTGAATATCTGAACCGATTTTTGCCATGGCTAATGATTAAAAAAAATTAATGTGACACTTAAGTGATAACGTAGATCGATATATCTCGTCGTAATGTGCTTGTAGCTCTAAGGGTCCCTACAGATTTAAACTGTGGAACATGAAGAGAATGGGAAATGTTAACTGACAAATATAGCTTTTTTTACCAAGTGTATTTATTATTTATTTATTTTTACTTTGAGTCTGATGGATATAAATATTCAGTTCTTACACCTCCAGAGTGAGCACACACGGAGCAGTCAGCTGCCACACATTGGTGCGCCCGGAGAGCAGTTGGGAGTTAGGTGCCTTGCTCAAGGGCGCCTGAGCCATGATGGTGGAGGAAGGGAAGGTGCAGCTCACTCCCCTGCTGCCACACATCTTTCTTGTTAGTTTGGGAATTAAACCAAATACCTTTAGGTCCCAAACCTGCTTCTATAACTATTAGGCCACAGCTGCCCATAATTGGTGTGTTTCCATTATCAGCACTTTGTAAACAGAGCTGTAAGATGTAACTTGAGGCTTCCTGTCATAGTCAAGTTCTTCAGGACTGTTTCTTTATGCGCCCACTTAGGCGTATCTCCAGATATAAAATATATTTAAAACTTGGTGTGTGGATACATCTGGGTATGGAGTGTCGTGTACCTGTGTCATGTCTGTTACCTTAAATTTGACCTCCGACCGAGAGAATGTCCTGAGCATATTTTCTGATGTACACCTACGTGTACCAAACTTTGAATTGTGAGGGAAGAAGCATCACGATGTGCATTTAGAGGGATTTAGATGAAGCTGAGCTATGGTCAGGAAATTGAATAAAAATAATTGATAATAAAAGATTGTTGAATTTTGCCAGTTTAGCACAATGGGAAATACAAAATTCTATTAATTTTTAATATTACTCTGTCCAAATTCATTTATGGTGGGTCATCTGTGTACCAGGGACACTGTTGTGTGTCTGATTTGTTTTTGGTCTTCTGGAGAAAGCAGGCGTAGTGAACAAGTGCTTGTTTATAGCCGATGTAATGAATTTTTGACTTCACAGAAGTCATGTGAATTGTAATGCTAACTGGATTAAAGAGTAGCTTAACTTATGTAATCAGTGAAGTTGCTGAGGAGAAACACTTCAGGACCTTTTGCACTCGGAGAAATTAAACACTTGGTGAAGCCAGTTCATGTCAGGTTGTGTCCCTCCACAACATCATTTTCTTACCACTCAAGCTTTTTAAGACTCTTTAGACAGTTTATAACATCAGTTTAACATATTTGTGCTCCAAAGAAAGTCAACATAAGTTTTACCCTCCCAGTTTTAAACTAATTTGTGACATGGGCACAAACCTGAGTCAGACACGATGAGTTCCTGTAGTACAGGAGGAACGCTGGCAAGGAACTTTACCGAGCACTTTCAAGGTCTTGTTTTGGAAAGTTCCACAACCGAACGTTTTATTATGCAAACAATGGTAACGTACCACAGAGCACCACCATGCATTAGACACTGCATTAAAAATGCAGCAAGTATCTTCACATAATACTCCTGATTCCTAACTTGACCTCCGAAATGCAACCGCAGCCTTTTTTCATTGTAAATATAGGCATGTGTTCCATTGCTGGCTGTGAGTGCTACAGTGTTTGTGGGATGGTTTTTTTTCCCTCCTCTCCAATTTAATGAGTGCGGCAGGAATGCTCTGTCTCCCACATGTCTCTGAGAAAGAGGGAGGGCGGCCATCTTATTGCTGCCACATGTGCAGCGCTCTCTCTCACATTTTCTCTCTCTCTCCTGCAGGCCGGTATGGTCAGCCAGTTCAAAGCACCCCGTCTCATTTGTTATACACTTTATGTAACAACTGATGCCTCACTGTGCCTGAAAGGCAAAAAAAAAGTGCAACAAAAGAATCCCTTCCTGTTTCTCTTTTCTTCTTGAATGGTAAATTAGGCCTGGCTTGCTAGCTTGTGGCATCACTTTCTAACTTGTCTGATGTGATTAGCATATACCACGTTGGGGTGTTAGGCTTGCAACTCCTTCTCCTTCTCTCCAAAGCTCTTTCAAGAAAAGTTTTAAAATGAGCAAATGGTTTATCCACTCTGAGAAATGGGCACCATGTTTGCATGGCCTCAGTTGAGCAATGCAATGGAAAGCAGCATGCCACATATGGCAGCAATCTGCCTTGCTAATCCAGATATTAGACAAGTTTGAGTTCAGGCTTCTGCAATCCAGCACACTCCATCAAGGGCACTACATACCATCCTTCACCGGGAGAACGCAGACATCAGTCAAATAGACAGCAGTGGTTAGCCTGAGATTGAGTAACAGCTATTGTCGGTTCTCTCAGAGAGGGTCACTGGGTGGGGGTGTGAAAGTGCGACTCCATTCACACAAGTGAATCATTATCATTCTAGAGAGACGTTATTCTTCACCTGGTTGGATAGAAGGGTAAGATTATGGAGTGGATTTTGTCAGTTTTTTGGAGTGCTAAGCAGCAAGACCCCCGTCTTTCAGTCTGTTTGTGTGGAGTTTGCATGTTCTCCCCATGCTTGTATAGGTTTCCTTTGGGTGCTCTGGTTTCCTCCCACAGTGCACGTTGGGCTAATTAGCTATTCCAGATTGCCCCATGAATGTCAGGGCATATAGGACCACCCTAACTTTTAGTTTATTTTCCATTTAACAGAGCATGTTTAAACTCTTAGAGTTGGTGTACTATGGTTTAGTCTAGAGAGATAAACCCAGTGTAATGTGTACTAGACATGCATGAATTTCATGCCAGCTTTAAATTTTTTCCAAACAGTTACAACTATTTTAGCCATGGTATATCTTTGCCGCCTGTGTTCTCTTACTCTGGCTTGGGTGTCATCTGCATGGTGCAGAGCCCTCTGGGAGTTGTCAGTGCCTCTAAATTGGCCCATCCTCAGGGAGCTGCATGTGCTGGCTAGCCAGGCCATTTGCAATAATCTCCTTTTTACTGTTTAGAGGCTAATTTGGTAACATTACACCTGCCTCTATGAGCCACCGCTTTGGCATCGTGGGGCCTGCTGTGGCTTCCTTGCCCCCCTTTTCCTTTTTTTTTTCTTTTTTTTTTCCCCCAAATCTGCTGGTTAGAGTTTCGTAATGAGATTAGCCTGAAGCCCAGATCTGCTTTGTGTCGTGTGGGATGTGCTGGGGTCCTGGATCAGCGGAATCAAAGCGACGAGTTCCAATCAGCATGAGAACCAGCTGAGGAAGACCTCTTCTTGCGTTTCCCTCCTATCCCAGAATCCTCTCTGCGTGTAACTTGGACGACATCCACCGCTATCACACGCAACATTGTGCGTGAGCTTTGCATACGAAATAGCTTTGTCCTCCTGCTGCAGTGTTTGTTCATCAACCGGGTCTTCGCACTTTCTCTTTATCTCGCCGGCCAGCTCGTATTTATTATCGGATCAAACTTCTCCCTGAACATCACTGTGCTAAAAGGCAGGATTGAATTTGAATTTTTTTTTTTTTTAAATATCTAAAAATTTCTTGTCCAAGCTACCATAAATGTAGCTGCGGTGAAATGCAACACTGCCCTTGTTGTCTTTGTTTAGCAGAAATATTGGGTTTCGTACCACAACTTTAAAAAGCCAGACAGTGAATCACGTTAACTAGTGCTGCTTAGATGGGGATGCATGAGACAGACTTTCACAACACTCATCATAGTCCATATACAGTCTGAGCCTTTGTTCTGCTTAATTTACGCGAACCCTAATGTGCTTGAAGGCAGACCAAGGGACTGAATGCTGGACATGCAAAAAATAAAGTAATACAAAGGGAATGAAAATAGAGCATACTTTACTGGACAAGAAGAAACAACTCGCCACCCTGGTCTCAACCCAAAACCTACAGTCTGCTCTGCAAAACGAATCAAAGCGTAATGTCGATTATGCAGTGTGATGTTGATTAAAAGTGTAAGGGTTGGGGTTAAAGAAAGGGTGAGGATTACTCTTGCAGGCTGTGACTGGGGTTATCATAACAGCCTGGCTAGAAGAACTAGTAATAACAGTAGTAATAATAATCACTGACTAATTGACCGAGCTCCATGTGCTTCCTAGCTCAAGTAGAGATATTTTGACAATGGCTCTGCGCTCCCTTGAAGTTTATGGACTTGAATCAAATATAATGAGGGGTACTTATAGGCAGTGTTTTTTAAGGATAAGACACTGATACAGGAAGTTGGTAAGAATTTTTTTTTTTTTTTGCAGTAGTGTATTCCAAAAGATGAACTTTCACAATTTGGAAGTTGTTTAAAAAGTTTGTAAAATTAAATATTTGGCTTTTATGTTGATGTCCTCATCATTGGTGAATAAAAATTGACAAATGACTGCACTGATAATTTGACTCTGGGTCATTACTTGATTTTGTCAATTAGCAGATTATTCATCGGATCATGAAAGCGACATTTAAGGTATTCCATGAGTCGTAAATGAGTTAATAACCGTTGAAGCGCGTGCTAGCCATGTACGACTAGATTGAGTGGAGTAACTATTGTATCCACTAGGTTATGAGCATGTATAGCATTGTTGGAGCAACACATTGCCATGTGACTGTGCTATCATCCATCACACTTATTGGAATCTTCAACCAATCAGCTTATTTCAACTAAACATTCACAATTTCATTGTTAGCATAATATTGTGCACTTCCTATTTTATTTTTGTGTTTAATTAATTTTTGACCTTTTTTGCAGCAAAACATGGACTTTGTCACTGCTCCGCAATGGCCATCAGTAATCTACAACTCCTACGATTGTGAATGGGTTATGCCACTGCTCACCTCTGATTTCAAGTAATAAACCATTAAAGTTTGGGGATTCTCTACATATGGGATCAAGTTATAAAAATATGGATTGAGGTCAATAAGTGAAAATAATGTCAAAGTTCATTAGATGCCCACTAGGGGGAGACATTTCATTAGAACTACTCATGATAAACACCTGAAGTCTTTTGGAGGTTTTTCAGATTAATCAGTGCACCTTGCGCTCTGAATGACTCTGTAGTTTTTGCCTTGAATTAGTTTCTGGGGTTTCCAATACCAAAACGTGCACTTTTTGTCATCGTTAATCTGTAACTCCATCTGTGAATGGATTTTACGGAAGAGTTTTCAGAACATGATGATACTATGCACCTGTGATTACTGATATGGCATTGGTGGAACTAAGCAGTGCAGCTGACTTTTTTTTTTGTTATATATGGGTGTACAAGCTCATTTCTCTATTGCAGTTTACACACGTCATGCGCATCATTGGCTAAATAACCATAATACCAGCAAAATGACAGGCGACAGACAATTTCTTAAAATTTAGTTCCTAAATTAGTGTTAATGTTTCTGTTTTTTTTACCCCTTTATTAATTAAATATTTTAAAAATTCTATAAAATAAAGGTTCTTTGCAAGATGGAGAAATGATGCTGAATTAAAAACTTGAATGCAACAAAATGAAGAAAATCCTATTGGCTTACTGCTGTGTGCTCTAGTGCAGTGTAATGAGAATTTGAGAACATACAGAGAAGTGGGTGGACTTGCATGTCATGGCCTTTAAGGGTTTTTTTGCTCACAGAAGCACTTCCTAATTTATTGAAGATGTATTTTTTCCCTAAATGTTTTATAATTCTATGAATAATGTAGCCAGTAGACCCTGTAATGGTTTTAATTACTCGTTCATATGATCTGTAGTATATGTATGTGACAATTAGCAAAAAAATTGTTCGAAATATTTAGAAGATGGCTTGAGTTTGACTTTTTCAAGCCGTGCAAGGGTAACAGGAATTCTCATTTGAAAGTGCATGTGTGGTTTTCCGTAGTAATGGCCTGTCTAACAGTGCTTGTTTTAAAGTTGAGCACACTCTATCTTTTGTGACATTGCTCTGACTTTGACCTTGACTTTCAAACATCAGTTCATCTCTGGGAGTCAGGGAGCATAGTGTCCCCACTATGTTTGATGAAAAAATATATCTTCCGATGGTGTGATGAGACAGGATTTTGATAAGACACCAGTGATAGACTAACGCAATGCTTGTTAATTCAGACCATGCAAACAATAGACTTTATGTAAATTATTGAAGCAGGAAAATGATTATTGATTACATAAAATACAAACTTAAACTTTCTTTGCGATATGGTATGTATGGACATGCTGGATTAAAAAACAATTAGCTTCCACAGCCACCGAATTCAGCGGAATGGGAGCTATAGAAATGGGGTCCGCCGTCTCTTTGGAAGGAAATGAAGTAGGATCACCAAATTTGGTGGATGGCTTCCTTCAGAGGCGAATGGGGTTGTATGTGGGTCACCCTGTTTTAAGGTGCTCCTGGAGGGGAGCGTCTGAACCCCTGTGGTGTCTTTTCCTGAATATAATTGTACATTGATATTTGTCCAAGCCTCTCAGTATTTGGATGGTAAAGTGAAATTAAAAGCTAAAATGGAGCATCCTAAATCGAGATTTCCTGGATGTCATGTGACCACACTGCTTACTTGCTCATTCTTTTTAACGTTTGTCTATCAGTGTGAATGTCTACTCAGTTTCGATGTAAATATTCATTCCTGAATCATATACGCCAACCACGTTATGATGCAGTGGCGCTCTTTCACCATGTCTTACACCAAGCAAAGTCTGCTTTGACACCCGTGTGCCGCTTCGAGGGCCCTCCTGTCACGCTGGGGGAAAATCTTGTTTGATGCCTGGCCCCTGTCTTTCACACTCCTGCGCTAAACCTGCAGCTTTAGCGTCTTCCTGTGCAAAGCCCGTGTCCTCGGCCTTTGTGGCTCCCTCTCACGGCTCCTTCCTATTGTGTGTCGTCCTGTCACAGTGCCCACATTGCACTGTGAAAAATGGGCCTGTAGCCTTAGCCTGGGGCATCATGGGAGTTGTAGTTAGTGACTGTGCTGACTGCTGGGTTTGGAGACATTTTTCCTGCTGCTGTTCTTTTGTGTATTTCTTCCTTTGAAAATATTTCCACATCCTAAAATTTTTTTTAATGCATGTAATTAAAAATCCTCATTTGAATGGATGCTGAGAGAAACCTGTTATACTTTGCATGTTTTGTCTCTTGTGGTCATTTCAGATCCAAGTTATTTTTGCCCCCCTGCCTTTGTTCGGCTCACACGCCCATAAGCTAGGCTTCTTAAACTCCTGGCATATGCACGCTCCATCTTATCTGTGTGAATATCGCAAACATTTTCGGTACTGCAAATATTTAAACAGGCCAGACAAAAAAAAGAGTGATGGGGAGAGATTTAGGGGGAAGGGGGGGTGGCCTGGATTTTGTGACGCTGTTTTCATATTGAACGAGCCACATGATCCCACCATAAAGAGAGTTCCTGAACCTGCTCTCTTAAACTGTAGCAGGCATATATTACCAGGCTTAGAGCTTGGCAAGCGGTTGCCTCCCAAAATAGATTTTTTTCCCCCCCAACAATGCCACATGAGGATGCATTAAATAAATCTCTGCTTGGTTAATCCAGCGAGAGAGAGAGAGAGATGCGGGACGGACTCGTTTCAAGATCTTCAGAAAGGAGGGGTTAAAAAATACTGTTAATGTGACAGAAGTGAAAAAGAGGAAAATAATCTCATGCATATCGATGCTTCTCATGTTCCCTTTCTGTTTTTTTTTTTTTTTTTTTTTTTTTTTTTTTTAAACCTCCAGTCTAAACCCAGGCCTGGGCTGAGGGGCCGTTTAAAATGTGTTGTAGATAAGTGTTAATCCAGTTCTTTAAATCTCCATAAATAGCACACTGAGGTTGATCCCTTTTTCTTTTTTCTTGCCATTGAGAGAAAATTAGTCGATGAATTGCACGTATCCTAATGAAAGCTTGGCTCCTGGGCTTTCCTCAACAAAGCCCAACAATTTTTCCACTTCTTACCAAAAGAAGAACCTGTTCCACTTTTAATTAATAGTTCTTCATTAAGAGCCAACGGCGTACTTTGAAATTGATTTGTGAACCACTGGAAAAAGGCAACAGTTTTTGATCATGGTTGCACTGAGTAATTTGATCACTGAGGTGTAAAAGATTTTCTGATGTGATCACACGTTGTGTACTAATTTTTGGGAATAATGCGCTGCATGTTGCTCATTTAGAGTGGGTGTGGCTTTCAGACATGGTATATTGTGTAATGTGTAACTATTTCTTGCATACCTCTGCTGTAACGCAATTGATTGAATGGAACCAGCCTGTTTTTGGATACTCTGGATAAATGGCTATGATAAAATTGCTATGATAGAAACGGAAAAAACTCCAGGGAGCAGTTATTGAAATGATCAAGGGCAGGGGGGTGAGTTGATGCATTTTGTTACGTAAGAGGCAGATACCTACTATGACAACAAATATTGTACTGTTTGTGATGTAACGATGATGTCATACTATAACATGGCCTACCATTTGTGCTGCAATGTCACAAAGAGTTCTATATTAAATATAAGTGCGAAGACCACCACTCTCCTGTGGAAGAATTAAACTGTTTTTCCCCTACTTATAGAACAGCTGTAAACAGTTCCTCCTTCTTTATTTCTTGTACTGACTGGAGTCTGTTTCCTAATCATCACTGGATTAACAGGTTTTGCCCCCCAACCAATTATGGCTGGAGGGGTATTGTTGCTGGCTTGGCAGCCGGGTGGGAGTCACAAATAAAAGTGACTTGACTTGACTTGACAATAAATTTGTCCCAGCCATTGCTCAGCTCATGCACAGGCCAGCTATCTGAACTTTTGCATAGGCACTCCCTTTGACCTAAACCTGTACGTGGGGTAATTAATTTGCATGTGTGACCTTGGCACAGTGATCTTGAACATAAGTTTGTCCGGGCCATTGCTCGGCTCATATGCATGACAGCATTCTGAACTTTTGCATATGACCTAAATATGTGAGTGGGGTAGCTAATTTTTAAGTGACCTTTGACCTTGGCACAATGACCTTGATCACAGGGTAATTTTTTGCATGTGTGACCTTGGCACAGTGACCTTGAACACAAGTTTGTGTGGGCCACTGCTTGGCTAATGCACATGCCAGCTTTTTAAAATTTTGCATAGGCACTCCCTTTGAGCTAAGCCTGTGTGTAGCTAGTTAATTTGCATATGTATCCTTGAACATATAAAGTTTTTCCAGGCCATTGCACAGCTCATGCATGATAGCTTTCTGAAATTTTGCGAAGGCACTTCCTATGACTTAAACCTGTAGGGTGGCTAATAACATGTTGATTGTCTGAAACTGTTCATACAGGGGATAGTTTTTGTCCTCTGTGTGCTTGAGTCATCCTGGCTGAGGGGGTTACTACGTTGTACAGAACGGCTATTTTTTTTCTCCCTCATGGCTATAATTTATACACTTTTTCTCAGCGAGACATCCTACTAAGCTTCTCTTGTGGACACAATCACTTTCTGACCAATCGGGATGGAGAATTTGGCACCACTGAGGTTGTCATGGACAGTGTAATAGTAAATAGGCAGTGGGATTGACTGTAATAGCCTGACATCATGCAATTTATTCTGTCATTGTTTGCAACCAGGTACCCTACAAAGCATAAGTGTTAGCTTTTTATTAGTTTATTTATTTTAAAAGAAAAACAGTTAAGCTCTTAAAGTTGATGTCAAAAGAAGAGGCGATGCTATCACCCACTTCACGCTGATGTTTGTTGTGGACTGATGTCCACACTTTGCTAAAGATTAGCATACATCTGCGTCAGACGGTGCTGGAGTGTGTTATGTCTGCTGCTGTTGAATCCTCTTAGACACCACTGTGCAAACATGCATGTCTGGGAGAAGTGGATGTTGGGTAGCCTGTTGTCATGACCTTAAACAGGAAAGAGAATGCAGCAGGTCAATAAATGAATTAGCCAGTGCCTATATTTGAGCTTGGCTTTGGTTATAATGACAATTTGATAGCAAATGATTAGCATTACCCAATTAGCAGTCTAGAGACTGTCTATGAAAATAGTCTAGAGATTTCCAGACTACTTCTGTGCTAAAATGACAAAAATATTCATATATGACTTAAGAGATGACTAAATAGTTAACAGCTAGAATTTTAATTTTGAGTATTTTTTTTTCTTTACGAAGCCTAAAGGCTGTGAGGAGATCCTGGACACTTTTTTTCTCAAAAAAAAAAAAACTTGATTTTGGTTATTTTATCTGGCAGCCCATTATGATTTATATTTGCTCAAGTGGATTCGCCCATCTTCAGAAACGGAACCCATGAACTTTTTTTTTCTTTTTTTCCTGTGATGTTGTACAGCTTGGAGTCGTTTGGTTGTGCTGTATTAGGAACTGTCAGAACAAATCGACGTTGATGCTGAACAGAGGCCCAGCAGGAGCAAGCGCGGAAGTTCCACTTTGGAGACATGGTTGATTTCGCAGAGATTAGCGTAAATCGCATGGCACTTAAGCTTATTACCCACGAGGGCCAATAACACTTTGACACCTTCGTGTGACTTACGATGTTGTTGATCGGTTGAGTTTGTTTTTTAAGGCCGACTGCATTGAAAGATTCAAGACCACTCATTTCCAGTTTCCTAATCCTAGATCTTTATTTGTAGAGGGGGCGGAGCTGAATGTAGGCATTAGGGTAGATTTCCATTTCCAAGTTGGTGAATCATCAGGTACTTTTTTTTTTTTTTAGTGAACAAACTGAATATTCAAGTCTACAGAACTCTTGAACTGTTAATATTAAGCATGTTGGCATCATGGCATTGGAGTAAATCTGAGTATAAATGAGAAGGGTGTGCAGTAATGTGTGCACTGTACTGTCCACTAAACTAAAGTGTTTCTATGGTACATAAGTACTTAGGAAGCAGATGTATAACATCAAACAGCTTTGGTAGGAATGAATATGCTCTCAATTTGAAAGAAATTCTGAGGGAAAAAAATCTTAGTCGCATGCTAATCCAAGTTACCGAGAAACCAATGAATGTAGGGTGAAGATTAGCTAAAGCTAACGGCGGCATTTATTTCTAATCTAAACATAAGAGAGAAAGAGGACGTATTAGCTGAATGCTAATAGCTAGCACTCAAGTTTAAGTTTGTAAAAATTTGGATCAACCCCTTAAAGCTACCTCATGCTAACGAGACGCTTTCCTTTTTTTTGTAGAAAGTGAAAGGGTGAAGGAAGAGAAGATAATTAGAAATAAAAACTGCTGTGAGGGCAACTGGAAGCCTGCATTTCATTTATGAATGATCGCTGGGAATAAACACCCTGGAATGAGCTTTTAATCCTTTACAGGGGAAAAAGAAATACTGTCCTGCGTTTCCTGAGGTTGTGCGAAAATGTTTGGAATGTTGGAAATTACATCTTTAATAATTTCACTTATGACTTGTGATTACAGTTATTGACGTGCAGTGCGTAGGACTTTCCTGTAAGATGTTCTGATGTTCTCTTCCTTGTGCGCGCCCTTCATTCCATCACCTCTGACCTTCACGTTCCAGTTTCAACACGCTTTTTTAAGACCCAGCAATCCCACATGTCCGCTATTTAGAGAAAGACAGAAGTGTTCATACGTTCTCATTAGACTGTTGACATTACTCTAAGCATGCACTTCATCTTTATTCCTTTTCTTTCTCTTGTCTTTCAGAGCTCTCTGTGCATGTCTTTTCCCACATGACGCAAAGGCACAGGAGAGGGAGCTGAGATGGTGGCATTTAAGTAAATAATTCGTAGGATAATTCATTACAGCACCATCTTTTTGGACTTTAATTGGCCTAAATGAAGAGACATTTCACAGCATTTAGATAGGAAAAAAAAGAAAGGGAAGGCCGTCCATGAAAAGGAGAGGCCTGCCTATCAGACTTCAGAGGTTTGCTCTAAATGAAAATGTAATTGCAGGCGGAATGGTACGAGAGGAGTCGACCCAGCGCACCAGATCGGCGGGTATCTTCAGACGGCGGCGTAAAAAAAGCTAATGATGGAGCAATTTGGAACATTTACTCACCCCAAAGACTCTCATTAAGTCAATCACAGGCTTAGCTGAAGCTCACTCTCGGCGGCCGAGCGAGCCCGAGCCGCTTATTCCAACATCAATCAGGAGGGCTCTCTCTCTCTCTCTCTCTCTCTCTCTCAGAGATAGCAAAGGGGGGAGGGCCCCAAGTAATTTATTCGGGATCTTTGAGAGGATAATGGCCAATTATTTGTTTATAACACTGGTTAAATTTTCATTAGGCAGATTAATGGAATATCATGTACTGTCAACAGTGGACTGAGGGGTGGTGTGTCGGAGATAAATTTGCCTGCAGATGATGTTGCTCTGTTGGTAAATTGGTTTTCTCCACCTCTCCTCCTCCTCCTGTGCATCCCTTTCCATATGGAGGGACTTGGGTAGACTGTGCTGATGGATGAGAAGAAAGGATGACTTTTTACAAGGCCACTTTTTTTCTTTTTTTTAAAGCATTAGGAATTTCAGATGATGGTAAAAACTTTTGCATTGTTTCATCATGTTTAACGATTTTATGGAATTATGTGAAGGAGGTAGGTCATGCAAATAGGATCAGGGAATAAAGTATGTAATATCCTTTTATTTTGAAGTGCCCCCAATTTTCTGGTATTTATCTCCATCTTTTCTTCCCGGCGCTTACCGTGCTTTTACTTTCATGCCTCGATTTATCGTTGCTTTATGAATTACTGAAATATTTTCGAGTATGGTGAGTGTACAGGGTGTGTTTAGGTACCTATCAGAAAGCAGAACCCTTTTACGCTTTTATCATTTTCAATTTAAACTCTGCACAAAGTGCATTGGGAGTGCAGTGGGCCTGCGGCAGCCCGAGCTGTTGGAGCTGTTTAAATGATTCATTTCAACAGTTTAAACTTTAAGATGGACTCATAAATAGATTCATGGACTCATAAATAGAGCTTTTTCAGCCGTGACACGAAGGAGACAGTGTAATCTGACATTATGCAGCTGACTCTTTCTGCAAAAACGGCAGTTCTGAGTGAAACAGCCACCACAAGGAGAGCGGTTCTGACCCCACGCACTGATAGGATGATAAATAACGGTTTGAACTGGGAGTCAAAGGTCTGTAAACATCCACTTGAAACATATCTGAGAATTCTTATTTTCTACAATAAACCTGTAGCCTGAGGCATATCTGCTGCACACACACATACACGTGTGCGCACAACTTGGACTTGAAAGCAAAGTTTTTTGGTTTTTTTTCAAGCTTAAGTAACTTGGAGCCAGTGAATATTTGACAGGCTGCCTCTACGTATTTTGGTGAATGAAAATGTGATAAGGGCATTTCAATATGATGTGAAAACCCAACTGAAAATTTCTGATGCACAACAAACTGGATAGCGAAAATTTACCATTTAATGCTTTCGTATTAGTGGCTTTGAATAAACTTTTTTGTTTCACTTTTGCAGTTCGTGTTAGCATTCTTGTGTATTGCCACAGACTGTAGGAACACATCTGCTACACTAGCCAATTGTAGGCGTCTGTATGCTGGTGTATGCAGATGAGGGTAGATAGCACTTTGCTCTGGATAGATTGTTGAACTGTTTATTCAAACTGTATAATGCTTTAGAACTTTAGATTCTTGGGGTGATGTATCGATGTTTGATTCATAACCATTACAAACAAAGGGAGTCAATTTCACGAGTAACTATGTTCTTCTATAAGCTAGGAACAACTCTTCTATAAGAAAGAAAGAAATGATATTACTAGACGACTGGTTTTGTCTGATGTACTGATCCGCTTTGCTGGTTCAGAGTCGGTTGGGAGTTTAGTGAAGTGATGGAGTGCGCGTTGGTCAGGAGT
>JAOUQZ010000039.1:2447224-2461811 GCA_028564935.1 Neosilurus hyrtlii
GATGTACTGATCCGCTTTGCTGGTTCAGAGTCGGTTGGGAGTTTAGTGAAGTGATGGAGTGCGCGTTGGTCAGGAGTTGGTTGTGCTGCTGCTCGGGTTTTTTCTTAGCTCCGGCTGATGGTGTAAGATGTGCGCTCGGGGATTTGAAGTGTTCCCGAAATACTTGACTTTTATTTTTCACACTTTGCACACGGCATGTCATGTCAAGCTCCTTCTTACCCAGAAAATCCGAAGTGCAAGCATTTTTCTTCAGTGAAGACGGCGCTGGCTGTATTTCTTTTTCCTCATTCGTGTCAAAGCTAGGCTAAAAGCTACTGTCTTTCCCCAATAATAAGACACTGTCTGTTTTGGTTTAAAAAACACCATAGAGCTTATTTTGCGGGTAGGTCTTAATGTTAATTAAAATAACAGCAATTTCAATAAACACGTGGGTGTGAACACAAAACTCTGCCTAGATAATAGGCAGAAGATAGAAGACAATACTGGTAAATAAAATGATGACCGTTATGCTCCCCTAGTCCTGCTTTACAATACTTTACTTACCAGGGGTTTTTTTTTCGTCCTCTTTTTCTGTCTCTCCTCCGTGGTGCTGCTGTAAATGGTACTGGCACGCGTGCGTTCACAGAAAATAAGGGGAGGGTGCGAACAAAATATGGATTTAGCTAGGTCTTATTTGCAGGGTAGGGCTTATTTTGGACCGTTCTGCAGAAGAAAGGGTAGGTCTTATTATCGTGGAAACACGCTAGTTCTGGAGCCGCTGCTCACTGAAACAATTCACGACTGAGGCCACGTATGGACAAACGGTACGTGCTGTGAGTAAGGTTGGAAATGCTCGAAAACACGTGATCTTAAAAATCGATTCTTGAAAATTTTAATCGCTTCATAATGATAAATAAGAATCGTGATTCAGACGCGAATCGATTTTTTCCGACACCCCTACTGGTTAGTGTATGGCAGGACTTGGTCGGTGACCAAATTTGGAGAAAAGACTAAGAACCTGATGGACTGCCAGTTTTTCACACGTTCTTTAGTTCTGCCGCACACTACTTTGATGTAATTCGTTGAAATGTCCTCTGGGGGCATGGTCCACCAGTTGGCTTGAATTAATTTAGTGGAAGGTTTTAATGGACTTGATTCCCATCAGAGCTGTTCTTGTTTCAGGATAAGAGCTGTTGTGATACGGGTCCAGGACAGTGCTAGAATTAGTCAGAGAACAAGAAACTAACCAGAAGTTAGAGTTTTAATTTAGTTATTTTAATTGAGATATCTTCAGTTTATCTCTAAACGTGTGGTTATGAAGTTTCCTTGATTTTTTTTTTCCACTCCACATACCCTTTTTTTCTTTTTTACTCCCTCTCAGCGAAGACAGCTGACTGAATATTCACGTGTTGCTTTTCCTCAACTTAAAAATCAGACATTTCTATGGAATTAACCAATTAACTTCAAAAATTCCCCTCCACCTAAGCTGTGCACTTTCACCCAAACAAAACAATTGTTGTTCTCGAGGCGATGGTTATCACAGGCCGAGCTATCTGCAGCTGGACACAGCAGGACAAGAGGCCCGTTTAATTAGGCCTGCTGCTCTTCTCCGGTGCGAAAAAGGCTCTCAGGCCGCTTTGATTCCCCCCGTCGCTTGCCCAGCAGGAAGTGCCTGGTGATAATTGACCTAGGATTTCCTTGTTAACCAGCCACAGACTGGCAGGATTAAAGCGATAGAGATCTCAAGACGAAAGTGGCAAGCTAAGGGGATAAGGGGAGGAGTTGTAGTGGTGGAAGTCGAGAAAATGGAGAGGGAGTGAGTTGGACGAAGGAGAGGTTGGGGGGTGGGGAATGAAGCAGCTATTTACTGCTCTCAAGAAACCAGAGGAGGAAATAGCAATAACAGGTCCTGCCGTGAGTTGGAGCTCCCACTTATCTCGGCCATTTCAGCTTGGCTGATCAAAGATTGGCTTCCATCCGAATAACCTAGGTTCTAGGCTGACTGCATGCTGCTATTCTGGAGTGTTTTTTTTTTTTTGGCAAATTATCACTTTCTTGGCTTTCGACTGCCTCGCACTCTGAAGCAGTGTTAGTGTTTGCATTGGTATTGACAATCTTTCTTCCACTCAATTATACATTGGTACAAAATAAGTGTTTTGCAAATGGTGTGGTTTCTGATGGCTTTGCACCAACTGGGTCATGAGCATCAACAAAACCATTACCATACAGACTGCGTGAGATGGAAAGAGGCCACATGGTAGGCTTGACTAGACCTTGGTGAATGTGAGAATTCCACTACAACTAATCCAGTTATATTTGTTTATTCACTTGTGCACATGGCAAACACACAGGCTTTACCAAATATCAATTTATGAGCAAAAGTGATGTGACCAGGGAATAATTTGAGTGAATTTGGGAAAATTCCATCTAAGTGTTTTTTTGACAGTGTGAATTTGCTCAGAGGGATTTGATTATTCCTAAATATGGAAGAAAAGTCTCTTTTGTAAATAGTTTTCAATAATGCCATGTTTGCGGGTTTAACTTTATCACCGTCTTTATTTTAATTGGCATGACTGTTCATTTTACACCTAGGCAGCATTATCAAAGGCCAAGCCAACAGTAAAATCACACTTCTGCTGTATGAATAAATAAACATGGGAGTTTTTTCAGCGTCCTGTTTGTTCATTATTACACATACGATTGGCTCTTGACGTTGCCCACATTTAATATTTCATCGTACCGCAGTGCTGTTCAGTTCCATATTACTGCATTATGGTTTCTTTAGTAACGGCTTACAATGGGCTTTGCACTGTAGATGATCCATATAATAAAAAGCATATTTGATAAAGTGATTTCTATAAGGAGAAGTTCTTTTACTATTTCAGTATCAAACAGTACAGTCAGTATCAGGGTATGGTCTTAATCTGCGGTGATACAGGCGGTGAAACCGGTCCTGCAAGTGCTGCAACCGGATGTAGCGATCCTGTTCGGAAGTCGTCTCTCTCTCTCTCTCTCGCCCTGGATGTGGTCTGTCTTCAACTGACCGTCATGTGTTGGTCAGTCAGGTCTCTGATGGTGGGTTGTGTACAGCCCATATGCCTTGCTACCTCACTGTAGCTCAACTGGGCCTCCACCATACCCATTGCCCGGAGACATTGTTCATGTGATAGACGTGGCTAGACTAACAGTAGTGGACATTTTTGAGCCTTTATGTAGGCTTTTCAAAACACTCCTCAAATTGTGCAGATGCACATTGTGTTTTGCTCAAACTGCTTTTGGTCCACTTTTGCAAAGTTACCTGCGCATGTGCAACGAAGCGTGACAAAATGTTCAGTACAACTCACAAGTTCAGAGTTTTTAATAACTGTCAGTATAAAATCTTGGTTATTCATTCTGCAATCCATTGCGGGTTGTTCAACTTAAAGTAGTGATATATAGGGATGTGTAGTAAGAGGCTCTTCTTTATTGCTAGGAAATATATAAGTTTTTAAATATTTTCCCATATGACTAGAATAAAGCAAGTTTATTCTCACTTATTTCTCAAGCAGCATTTCTAGCATCCCTAGCCCCTATCGTCACACATCAGGCTGCTTATGGTAACATCTCAGGTGTCATGATCTCACTTTCCATTCTCTATTAAATAAAACTGTTCCATGAGCTGCAGCCTGTTGAATTTTTATATGGTCAAAAGTTTGCTACTGATGCCTAATCATTAGTTAATTTTGAATTATTGACAGGGTCAATAAACAATAAACTGGCATCAAAAGGCATGATTTTTGACCAGATCTACTAAACTAAACGTATTATGTTGGCTATAGTGTCGAGAGGAACATTTTTGTTTTCCAAATGCAAAGAACCTTGAGGAGGCTCGGAAGTTGTTCCTTACCTAATCAGAAACTTTAGCCGTATGACCCTTTAAAAATGTAGATGGGTAGAATGATGAATAAAAGTAAAACATTGCTGTCCAACACTGGAATTTCCAAGGAGGACAAGCATTTGACCCTATCCAGTATCCACCTTCATGACCCCTATGTGGTTGGGGTTGACTTGTGGAGAGCGAAGGTTGAAGCTCGGTGCTCCAGACAGAGGTATGGTCTACTCTAAAAACACTACTTGAATCCATTAGGTCATTAGTTTCTGACCCAACTTACGAATCTCATTCACTCAATGGTTTAGAGAGGTACTCCTTCTGTTTAGGCATGTCCATACTTTTGAAAAATCTGTGGTTGATTGTAATGTAATCATAACATTGCATTTCTGTTAATGGGCAGTGTGTTTCACGTGAGCAGAAAATTTGGTTCTGTGAATGTTCTGTCAATATTTCTCCATGTAAAACTTGAATGAAACTGAACACTTGCAATGCTATGATTGTTTATCAGGTTAATGACTCTGACATTAAAAGTTCTTAATTTTGATTGGTTCTGTGTTGAATTTCTTAACCAGCAGCTCTTACAGGTTCTATTCGTGCTCTTTTGTCCATTTCTGTGATAACCCGACTATGGATTTGTGTAAAGTAAAAGAAAGTCGTTAGTAGTTATGATACAGTGACATTTTGCCCGAGGAGAGGGTTCTTTTTGGTATTTCCAAAAATCTTCACTGAATATTTTCAGGCAAGCAAGTTTCTGACAGGTGTGTTTTATTTTGTTGTTTTTCATAACAAGTGATGGAAATGAACTTGTTCTAGACATTCTACAGCATGAATACAAATCAGTGAAATTGTGTAGTGGATTGAATCTTAGGAACTTGTTGTGGTATAAGAGGAATAAAGTATTTCAGGATGTGGTGGTGCTAAATGGAGTCAGTTTCATGTCGTCAAAAGAGAATCTGATTTGTGTTGACCTGCACACACTTTTCTACAAGTGCACTAGGAGTCGCAGAATTTAGACCCCCTATAGTGTTATCCTATTCCATCGTAAACATGATGGCATATCTCCTGAACTACAAGACATATGAATACAGAACTTGGTGAGTGAATACACCTGGGGATGGTGGAGTGTCACATACCTGTTTCATGTCCCTGTGACCCTCACCTTAACCTTTGACCTCCAACTTAGAAAATGCTTGTTGAATAATAGCCCTTATCTTGCCTCAGCTTATGGGAGTGTCTATGTACAATGGGCATGTTTATTTTATTGTTTAATATACATTATAGGTTTCCTTTTTTTCCCCCAGTCATTTGTATGCAGTTCTGATCAGCAGCATTAATTTGATGTACATTATATTTCAGCCTGTGTTTGGGTTATAGAACTTTTCATTACAGTTGAATTTAAGCACTTCTAAAAGTATGGAGTATATATGTGTGTATATGTGTATATATATATATATATATATATATATATATATATGTGTGTGTGTGTGTGTGTGTGTGTGTGTGTGTGTGTGTGTGTGTGTGTGTTTGTGTGTGTGTGTGTGTGTATAAACACTATCCATTTTGAGAAACTTCTCCTCAACGCATTGCTGCTGTTATCAACGCCCCTGTCTGCAGGTACTGAATCTAAAATCCTGCTGTAAGACTTCAATGTGTGAGTATTAACACGCTTCAGGGTTCTTGACTTGCGGATCCAGGATTGCTTTCGAGCAGTGAGGGTGGAGAAGCAGGACTGCGAGTTAGAGATTTGCCGTTCTCTCTGACCAAAGTAAATATGATAGGCAGGCCAGGCAATCATATAAATGCACATATGTTCCCCTATCAGAAAACACAGGAGCCTAGATTAAGATTTTGTCATGAGTGAAATCATCACTGGTTAATTGAATCGGGCTGCTGATAAAGTTCTCGAGCTGAGCCCACTCTCCCAATGGCTTAGCGCTGATAAACAAGTTCAATGGAGTCACACATGGCCTCTCTTTCTTTTTTCCATGAGATCCAAGTTGTACAAGCCCAGGAGAAGAATGCACGATACTCCTATGTAGCTTGTTCTTTATTCCATCCATTGATGGTTTAAGTCAATGTTTCATTCAGATGAAGAATGCTGCCAACAGTGTTGGCGAACACCAGAGTTTGATTGTATGACTTAAGTCTACAGTTCTCGTGCTGTTCCTCTGTATGAAAGAAAGGTTAGCGTCGTCACCGCTTGGCTGCCATCTCAGTCCCTGGTTGCAACCTGAGCTCAGGTTATTTAACTTGTTCTTTCTATGTCTGGATTCCCTCAGGGTTGTCTGGTTTCCTCCAACCTTTCCAAAACACATCCACATCCAGATGTTCATACAGTCTGTGGTTTCTTCAACTTGGTGTTCTCCATGTATTGAGTGGAAGCACTGGAGTTTTCGAAGCTCACTGGTCGGAAGGGGTTTATTGATGTCACTGGTACAGTGAAGATTTCTCAGCCTTTTACCATTTATGGAAGAGTTTGTATTGAAAGGCTGCCTTAAATAATGCTATAGAAGCTCTAACTGGTTTATTCTACTGAACTTTTTTTAATAAGAAATGCGAGTATAGAAATAGTCAATAGGTGAGTGATGTAGATTTAGCTGTAGCTATGTAGATTTGATTAAAACTACAGTTGATTTTTACATTGATTTACCTTTGTAATGAAGCCAACGGGTAATTTGTTTTTAATCCACCTCTTTTAAACTTCTAAAAGGGTTGGTATAAGTGTGTTTAGTGAGATTTGGTTAGATTTAGATTTTTTTTGTTTGTTTATTTTAGTTTTTTTTTATATATAAAGTATTTCCAGGAACAAGTCCATTGATTTGATCCTTCTGAAGGGTTCTACTGGTGAAGCACCACTTAATAACTTGGTGTGAGATGGAGCCATTTTTAAAAATCTATTTAATCACCATATAAAACCATTTTATGAGCAATCAAAATCCAATTAGTCGAGTGTTCATCGATGTTACTTGACCCACACTGATAAGATCAGAGAAAACACTGGGATAGAGGATGAAGGTAAGGCCTGACCAGCTGGCTCGAGTGACTTTAAGACAACCATCCCAGGAGGAGAGGAAAAAGGTCATGGCCTGTGATGGCCGGTGCTCTCCAGCCAGTAGATTAGTTCAGCAGCACTGGCTGATGAAGCACAGAGAAATCAGAAACACCTGCATGTACAGAGCCAACCTGAGGCAGAGGGCAGAGGTGCTTATTTGCTTTTGCTAAATTAATGGAGCCTAATTAATTCCATTGCGTCATTAGGGAGGTGGGGCACAAGGGGCAGCGGAATGTTGCCAATCAATCTCCGGAGAATGCAGGCGATGCCTGGGAGAGCCGTTCTGATAAAGATCTGTAGCGCTAACCAAGAGCAGACGTGCTGGGCAACAAAGAACGGATACTCTCTCTCTTTCTGCTTCCAGGTAATGTACTCTTAGTCATCCTTAAGCATGATGCACCAAATAGAAATGATGAAAGTATGCCCGAGGGTAGGAGGAATGATTTCCACTGGCGCAAAGACAGGAGTACAACAAGGCCCTATTGGGGCAAAAGATTTCAAGGGAAAGAAGCTTGGGGGGGGCATGGTAACCAAGAGCAGACATGCTAGCATGGGTTGGCCTAAAAAGCAGGTTGCAGAAGATTCACAATGAGTTTTATTAAATATGAGCCTTTTTCTGACTTAAAAAGTGTGACGGTATAATTTGGCATCCGCTGTAATTTTTGACTCTGGTTGTGAAACACTAGCTTTACGTTTGCGTGAACTAGCTCGTTTGCTAGAATCCAAGCGGGTGTTGAGAGAACAGCTGTGTCCGCTGCACAGGGAAACGCTCAAGCGCTGGTGATTTAGATGACAGTTAAAGGAGGCAAAAAAGGCAAAACGTGTTCATTATAGTTTTCTCCACTTCCCTATCGCTCCCCTAGGAGCAGTCGGTGAAAGGCAGGAGAGAAATGAGAGGCCATGGTTTCTCTTCTTCAAAACATATTAGCGGAGGCACAAGGATGAGAAGAGTATCTACTATCCTGCCCTCCGTGTCCTCGACACACGGTCCGGAGGTCGCACCCCCCAACCTCGTCTCGAACGTTTGTTTTCCAGTTCTCTCCAAGCACAACTCCACTCAACCCTTCCACTGAGGAGTTAGAGAACGTCTGAGGAGGGTTTTTCAGGAGAGTGGTTACAGAGCTGCCGCTTGTAGACTAATTCAGACTGATTCAAAGAGTATTGAACTAAATGTTGCTCATCTTATTCTTGGTAGACAATGACTTTTTTTTTTTTAAATAAAATTTACAACAGAAAATAAAACTAAATTAGTTCCATACGTTAGTGCACAATACAAATGGCAAAGCAAAATTCAGACTGGAACACAAAGAGCTTCAGTTACCGGTATTAAAACAAAAAAGGCGTACAGAATGTGTAACGAATGATAAAGCAAATGCAATGGTTCAATAGCTCATTTGTGATATTAGAGATGCATCACCAGATCCTGTCGTATTAGTAGTAAATTGCTAATCAATATATGAAACAAGGCAGTAACTGCACTTCAGTTAAAAAAACAAACAAACACACAGTTAAAGTCAAGTCTAAACACAAAGCATGACTTGAAGCATTGTCTAGTTTGCTTTAAAAAAAATCTATTTTTCCAAATGGGGGAGATATTCATTCTTGTATAATTTTTTTGGCAGCATTTATCTCTCAGAAATGTTGACAGTGAGATACAGCAGTGAGAAACTCATTTGATTAACATTTTATCAATAAAGGACTCACTTTTAAGTTCATAAATTTAAAAATAAGCAGGCAAGCATAATTTAGTGTCCTGCTGTTGGAGTTACTCTCACAGTCAGCCAACATTAAAAACCTCTTAGTGCTAAGAGTATTATTTGCGTTGCTGGGAACTGATATTTTACAATGTACTAGTGTTGTGATAACATCAGTGATACATCACCATGTCCTCATTAATCAGATCTTGTATCAAGATGCACAAATTCCCAACACTTATACGCTAGCTTGATTTGTTCAGCTCGGCGATAACACGGCTTTTGCACCTGTAATCTGCTCTTGAGCAACACGTGACTCATCAAACCGAGCTCGCACGTCATTAAACTGTCACCAAGGACCTCCAGAAGGCAGCATTTCACTCGGCCCGTCCTGCTCAGCATTCTAGATAAGAACCAACTCCCTTAATATTCAAGGGCCGCCGTTAGCATGCTATCCCGATGAAGCGGAATCATTTATCAAAAGCTTATTTTAAAGCTCCATGAATGTCAGCTTGTGTTGCCGCACTTAATTGAAATGTAGTCAGCCAACACCTGAAATACATCGTCCTCCAGCTGGCTGCGAGCAGCATGTTTTATAGCGATGCTCACGACACCTGTTTAATATTAGCGAGCGCCCCCTTACAATATTTGTTACATTCCATACGTCGCTCTCGCTTTGATTTATTCCCAGGGAGGTCAGGCAAAGATAAAAATGGTTTATTCATGCTCATTTAAATGTTGTGTTGCTGATATTTGGATTGCAGGCCTCATCTCAGAGAGTGGTCTGATGTTCCTCTAGTGGTTCACGACTGTTCAATAAAGGATGGTCATCTGTGAGCGATTTCAGGTTGGAGGAGTGATGTTTTACGTGAAGGTTGAAATCGCATGGCTAGCTCACAGCCATGCTGGGAGAATGATTAGCATGGCTTGGTTGCTTGCTTCTTTGCCACATGTTTAATATTGTTCTTTTACTATGACAAGCACCAAATATGCCCCTCACCAATGAATCACTAAGAATTGAAGTGGACGTGAGTATGAAAAATGGTCTCTAACAACCTGTGCCCTTAAGCATTCTTTTAAATTTTTTTTTACTTTGCTATTTGCCCTTCCCCCCTCAGTCAACCTTAGCATAACCCCAGGCTCCTGAACTCGCTTGTACATTTTAGTCCCCGATAATAAACCAACATCTGCAGAACTTACAAGTGCTTTACCCCGAGTTAATTGAGTAAATTGAAGCAAGCTGCGGAGCAGTAGTGATCTATGAGTCCCGGTCCGGGGCCCAGAAGGGAGACAACAGATTTACTGCGAAGACAGTGGGCGGCCTTTTGTTCAGGCGATGGTTCATGGGAAGTTTGAGGTCAGGCTGGATTAAAATATCTCAACGAACAAATGGAGTAATTTAAGTATCTCATACAGAGAGCTGTGCCAGTTTCCACCAGCCATCCAGGTGTGATTTATTTGAATTTAAGCCTCTTTTTTTTGTCTCTCCCCCATCACCTATTTCTTTTCTCTGTTGTTATTTGGGATTTATAGGTAAGGCCCTATTAACAGGTCCTATAGTTATGCACGACGTGTGTCTGTGTGTGTGTGTGTGTGTGTGTGTGTGTGAGAGAGAGAGAGAGAGAGAGAGAGAGAGAGAGTGAGCCGTAGCAGGGATAAATAAATACCAGCGGGGGATAGCCTCTACAAGGGGAAGCACTAGAGTGATTTCCTCCTGCGCTCATGCCCTTAGGGGTCGTCAGCGCTAACGTGGTATTCATCTCAAGCTACAGGGACATGTGCAGAGTTAGAGCGAGAAGGGGGGGAGAGCGAGCGTGTTTGTGTCGCGGGATTCCTGTCCTCCCTGACGTGGCGAGGCGGTCCACTTTTGCAGTGATTGCGTTAAATTGAGCATGCAGACCTGCAGCTCAAAGGAGCTATAAAACACGAGCATGTCGAGACGAGCGAAAGCTACTGAACGCAAAACAAAATATTCTTTCTTCACGTACCAGTGAGCTGTTGGGGAGCCACTTAACAAGCGTAGCTCTTAAATAAAGCTATTTTTGAGCATTTTGCATTTTTAAGTGAATCATTAGTTTAGTATTCCATAAAGTTTGAGGTTTTTAGCATGCAGTTAGACTGTTGAACTAGAATCTGTGCTACCGGAACATTAAAAAATAACTAAAAATTACTTTGTATAATTTGTCTAATGTTATGCTTTCACAAAGGGGATCTGATCAATTAATTGGGAGGACGCAGCTTCTGGTACAATATATAATTTTATATTATTTTTGATTCTAATAAGTAAATCAGTAAGGTTAAATGTATGTGTAGGGTGGGCAGAAATGCTGTGAAACCGGTGCTGTGAAGTGACATTCATAATCTCCAAATTTCAATCTAGTCCTGCTTATTTCCTTCAATAGTGACCATAAATTCATGAACCAGTGTTACAAAGACAGTGAGAGAACTGCTTCATGCACATTACTGCACTTTTATTAGTAACAAACTTGGACTAAATCTGTATGGAACAACTGTACAGTGAAAGTGGTAACATGGAACCTCAACCATCTGAGGAAAAATGGGTTCTCAGTCCAGAAAGTAAGGAAAAGTACAAATTTCTACTTTGGATATGAATTTTAATGCAGAGTCTTTATTGCAAGCCCTACGATTTACACTTTGAGTTGATACTTTGGTGACAGCATGGCATGAAACATAAGGAACAAAAATGTGCCACAGTTGTCATCCACGCATTGCAACCAACTTTGCAGAAAAATGTCCCCCCCCAATGTTTTTTATTATATGTGCCCATTTGAATTATATTGTCTTACATGTGTGTGTCCATGCGGTGTGTTTTGGGCAGGGATTGCTCTTTTAATTGTTTATAGTTTTTGGAAGATATTGGGTCAGAAAGTGAATCCTTACATTTGACCCAGTTTCAGAGAATGAACCATAACTGCCATTTATTTTGATTTTAATACCTGTTTTCTCAAACTGTGATTTTTTTTTTCTTTATACCTTTCCTACATCAGCTCACTGTAGCATCAGATCATGAAGATTTATGCATTCATTTCCATTCTTTGGCAAAACATTTAGTCATTTATAGCCTCGGGAGTGTTTTATAGGCTAGGTAAATTTTCTGGAGTATTTCACAAACAGCTTTGCTGAATATTATTCCTGGAAACACTCGCTCACCCTCTTGAGTGTTTATAAAAAGTGCTTGCTTCATTTAAAAAAAGTGTTGGCCATAAATCTTTTGCAGAATTATCTAATACAAGACAACACGTGTTTTTTTTTTTTTTTTCATTATTTTTTTTTTTTGTAGCTCGCCAGTGCATATGATCTTACACTCGGGCCACATGCTGTCGATTCTTCAGCCTGCACTGTGAAGGTGTGTTATAAGTAAAATACTATTTGTCACATTTCAGGATGGAATATTAAATCTTAAGCTATTGGATTGATTTATTGGTCATGACCATTACTTGACATCATACAAGAGTCTGTGTATTTATTACAGGATGAAAATGAAAGCAGTAAATGATCTATACAACATAACTACCAATTTAAAAAAATTAACCATGAACCAAAGAAAAGGACAGATGATGCTGCTGTTGGTGTGTAAAGCCTCTCCTTCACAAACTGAGCTCCTGAAAGCTCTAATGAGGTTTTATGAAACATATGCTCTCCATGCCGAAGATCATTTAGCTGTTATGTTCATCAGCTGGCACGCTGCCCACCCTGGCTTTTCGTCCTCTCCTTCGGCATGCACGATCTGTAGAAGCAGGCCCGGCTCCTGTGGCGTTAGCGACATACTCATAAACACCGTAGGAGACGATGGCTTAGATAATTAACTCAGTCTGATCAATGGCTCATCAGACCTCCTGTGTGCTCTACTCTTTAGATTCATTCTAGAACGTTCTCATTTCGTTCATGGTTAATGGATATGGGTTATACCTCATTTAGTAACTTGCAACAAGACTTCAAATTGTAATTTCTATAAGAAACTTGAAGTTGAAATTATGCAGCAGTAAATGTAAGTTAACTTGCATCAACTTCCATTGCGCTTACTTGTAATTCCTACCAGACTGTCACAGAATCGTATTACATCATACTGTTGCGCACCCACTTTGATTATGTATGTAATTTTTTTTGGTGGTTCCCATTAATTTAATCGTTTATCTTAATGATGGTGAAATCAGTCATCTCTGCAAGGCTCGCATCCAGTTATTAAATTTACTTTCAAGATGAAAGTTTGTTTCAACTGCTTTATAATAAATACACAAATATTACTGTATTGGTTTAGGTTGTGGATTATTTTCCAGTGACAGCTTTCGGTAATTTCTAATCACATTGTTTAATCACCCATTTTTTTTTTTGTGTCTGGCTTTATCTTATCCCTGTTCATCTTTGTGTAGTCGTCAAAAGTGCATTTATGTTGTCTTGCGTGTTGCAGCCATGGTTATTTCTTGAAGGTGACACAAAACAGCCCTGCAGCTTGTCTTGTAATTGAAATATGTAATGGAGTAGTTGTTTGGGTTATTTATTAATCCCAAAAGCATACACACCGAATACTCATAGTTCATTTGTGCTGCGTACTTTACATAGCATCTTGTAATAAAATAGCCAGGTTTGAGTCATGATGCAAAATTGTAATTAAAATCTGATGAGAAATCATTAAATCATCCTAAAGCTAATTATCAGCAAGATTTTGTGCTTATTTAGGTATTATATAAGGCTTTGTTGCCATGCTTGGAATTGTACTTTTAAAGAAGTAATTTCACATTTTTCCCACAAGCCATGACTAATACGTATAGAACTGTACATCTTGTGTACACGAGTCCCATGTAGGGTGAAGCTGAGGCCAAGATATGCTGCTACTTCACAAATCCAGTTTTTCCTCCCTGTTTCTCACTCACTTTCTCTCTGAAATCATGGCAGAGGGGAGGACCGGCAGGCCTTGCTTGTTTTCCGCTTGATAGGTTAGCTGCGGAGAATGTGCCTCGACGAGGTAAATGATTAAGGGGGTGAGGGAGGGAGTGCAAGAGAAAAACCTTTGCTGGTCTGCCATTATGAACTTCAAAGGTCCGTTTGGGCAGGTTAAATGAAAAGCAAATGTGTTGCCCTGCCGCGTGAATACCTCAAATGTTTTAGCAGGTGCAAGCAATGAGGGAGGTGGGCAGTGACTGAGATATGGCTGCACCTTGCTTAGAGAGAGAAAGGAAGAGAGCAGGGGTGAGGGAGAAAGATCTCATCAGTGTGGGAGGCAAAACTCTGGTCTGCTCCAGAGGGTACAGGGAGGTCAAGTAAGTGAAGGTCACGGAGGCCAGGAAGTATTAAAAGTAGCAGAGGTATTTTTATTGACCATGTGGGCTGTAAAAAGGTAATCGGCATTAATTTGTTCATGAAGTAAAGTCCGGTATAAATGGTTAGTTTATGAAGTACGTAAGTAGGGAACTTTTATAGGAAAATCAACAATGAGGTGGACGGAAGTGAATTTTCCAATTAAGTTTTACTCCTGAAAAAAATGTACTAATTAACTTTGGTTATTTTTTTTAATCATAATTTCAGGTTATGGTTATATTCAATGTCCTGGTATTAAAACAGCTCTGATATATAAAGTAAATATTATGCTGAGTTTTCAGTCCTGGTTACAAAAATAGGATTTTGCTCATCATGTCAAGGGTCATCAAACTTTTTTTTGTTGTTGTTGTCTGCTGGTTAGTTCTATAAATATAACCCATTGAAGAGAAACAGTCCGTAGCACATTATATACATAACATGGTTTTATTCCTGATTTTTCCACACACTGAAGCACACAGAGTATTGAGATGTATTTTTAAAAGTCAGGAAATGAGCAGCAATTTTATACAATTTTAATTCTATTGTAATTTTTTTACTGTTAGTGTTTTGGTGAGGGTTTATCCTTCCTATAAGATGAGCATAAGTCAGTATTTAAAACTTATTAAATGCTAGAGATGAGGTAACTAGCTTTACACTTATAATAAACAGCTGTAA
>JAOUQZ010000039.1:2465118-2483133 GCA_028564935.1 Neosilurus hyrtlii
ATGATTGACTACTAAAATCTAAAAATACAGAGAGAACACGGATCAAAAATGCCTTTACTTTTGATATATCTTCAAAATACCTATTTGTTTATAGGGAGTTTTTGTGGAAATTGCACCAAATTTGTGTAAATCGGTTATATATGAGGTAAGAGACTGATTGATGAGTTTATTGTTTCAGGAGCCCAGAATTAACCCTTTGGCCTGGTGTTGGAGTCTGAGTCAGAGTCAGACTGGAGTAGTGGTGGTAGTACTAGTCAGGCCAAAATGATGGAAGGATCATCAAGCAGAACTGGAGAAAAGCGGTCTAGAAAAGAAGAAGAGTCATGCAAGTGACGAGATGGATGAGGGATCTAGACTGGCTGAAAGTAGTTGGTGGACCTTTCACTAACTCGGAGCAAGTAGATGATTTTTTTTTGTGTGTGATAAGTGTCAAAGAAAAGCGGGACAGATTGTACAGGGAGATATGCAAGGGACTCAACCCTCTCCCTGCCGAAATAAAGTGACTTGTTCAAACTGAAGGAAAAGTATAAACCCCTTCCTGTTAACAGATTTGCCCCAAGCCTTAAGGTTTATCTTGCAAAGGTAACCAATGATGCGTCAGCAAACTGGGATGATTTTGACTGAGCAATTTCAGTTTTGAAAAACCAGTGAACACACAGAGCAGGTAGAGCTTCTGACATTTATTTGATATAAACAGTGTTGTAATTTTACAGGTTGCAATGGGTACAGTGCGAAAGAGCTTTTACTTTAGCAGTATATTGAAATTTTATTTAGTTACAGTGAAAATATTACAATTAACTATGTTTGTACTGTCACAAACAATTGCAAGTCAACTGTGATATGGTTGGTGATTTAAGTGTTATTTTGTGCCTTAAGATAATCTATGTTGTTCAAGTACATTACAAATTGCTGAACTTCAAAGAAATTTTTGTGGGGTTTTTTTGGTATTTTTAGCAAAATTTCCATAGGGGTTTTTTTTACGTAAAAACTTTATAAATTTTATAATTTTCATGTGTGTTATTGTATTTGCAATATCAGGTAGTTAATCAGGGATAACTCTCAAATTCAAAAATGGGTCCCTCCCCTACTTTAGGGTATGTGCTTTAGGCTAGACCGTGTCTCATTTTCTTCGTCGCTCTTTATTTATTCTTGAAATATAACGCTGCTCTTCTCTAACCCTGAGATGGAAGAAATAACGACTTAATGACTCATCGCTCGCTTATGACAAATTAAACAGGAGATATTGATAGGGTGTCATTTTTTTTGACATTTATATTATCCATAATTAATCTGACCTTAATGTGGATGGGTGTTGGTTAGCCTTCAAAATATATCTATATGTGCGTTGAGCATGGGTTTCAGGCATCATTATAGGTAAAATGATATCAGGAGATCAGCTGCACCTAATATCAGGGTTTTGTTCATGACAAGGCGTTTTGTGTTTCTGTAATTACCAACCAGTTGGGAATGTTCCACATTGTTGAGGACAGAGGGGGGGAATAGATGGTGTTGTCAGCCAACCTCCATTCAATCTCTATTGTGTCCGGCTTGCCTGACAGGACCCGCCCCTCTCCTGACAGTACGTTCAAATCTGTTTTGAGGAGGATGGATTGTTTTCCTGAGAAAACTATGCAGTTGGGAGCATGACATAGGAAATGTTATGCAAAAAGGAGCAGGAGCATTGATGAAGGGTTTTATTTTCTCATTTGAAGAGTTGGAGGTTTGTGACGCAGGAGAAAGAGGAGAATCTTGGCTTCCTGGACTTATCTGGCAAGAGCAGCGTGGGGCACGTTTCTTCCCTCCCTCTTCCCTTCATTTCTGCTCTATCTCTGGCACCGAACTTATCACAATAACGTTGAGTAAGATCGTTTTTGGCTCGCGCCTGACAAACCTGATATAAATTTCCATCTGACTCTGACAGAAGTTTTTCATTTTGCCAAGAGGGCAGAAAGTTAAGAGAGGGGGTGAGATATACACGTTGTGTGAGCACAAGCTAAAATGCGAGGATTTTTCAGGATGGCTGAATCAGGTTTTAAAACCTCAACCTAAGTAGGATCTTCCAGAAATTAAATTCTTCTTAAATGAATGGAAAACTAGTGAGGATTTTAGTTTTGGATTATTTCGTGTCGTCCTACCAAGCCATGTGTGTCCTATTTATTCCCTCCACCCTTATCATAATCCGTTATGCCCCAAGTTCAGGTCAAAGGTCGTGAAATAGTTGAAAGTGTGCCTGGGTGGATGTTAGTTGTCGTTCTGGCAGTAGAGTGGTGAAGGAGCTCCAGCTACATCCAGCTTGGCACAAACAGCACAACGGGGCAATCTAGCACCCTCATTACATACCTGCCACTCTAATTACAAGCTGCTCAAGAGATGTTATTCTACACCCGCCAGTGACAATGACAGCGCCTCCGTCTCCTCGCTCCTCTCCACCTTTGTGTAACAGGGCGCCGAGTGCAACACAACACCCCTGTAAATAAATGAAGCTTCCACAGTAAGGCAGTTTTCTGAAGGAACAAAAACAAGCTCTTCGGTTAAGGAAGAACGAAGGTGCACCAGCAGGGCGTGGCATGCCGCCATTTCCAAATTCACTTTTTTACTAATAACCAAAGCCTAAAAATATACAAACTTCCAACTCATTAGTAAGCAATTATTAATGTAAGTGCAAGGATCCAGTTGTGAGTCATTACTGTTTCAATCCACATTAACAGATTATAGACTAAAGTGAAGCTATGACCATGAAGCCATGGCCCCAATGCCTAATTTTAAGACTTTATTATAACTGACAAACCTATAAACTAATGTGTTTTGTATTGCATAATAAGCATTTGGCTACATGGCATTCGATCATGTGTAGGTACAAATAAATTCATCCTCAGGCCGTTGTCAAACCAATAAAGGAATCGTTCCCCTTACCCAAATGCAGCAAATGTACAAACGCCACCCCCCCCCTCCAAAGTCCACATTAGGCTGCATGGATGGCTCTTAAAAGGCTTACGACGGCCGTTTAGCATCAGTAGCGCCAGCTTACCATGGCCGTGTCAAGATAACATGCAAGCATCCGCTGGGTTTTCATTGGCTGTCAGATGTGATTTTACAGTGGCTAAAAGGAAGAGCTGTGTGCTGCTAAAAGATGCACTCACAAAGCCAAGACAAGGACAGGGGATTTAAAAATAGCAGTAAAAAGAGGGATTGTGTGAATGCATGTGTTTTTCTTTGGGGGGCCTCCAGATTATACTTTAGATGAAACTGGATACATAGCAATGTCGATGAATTGGTTCGATCCTGTGTATAAAGTGGTACATTTTGAATCGAGTGCTTGTAATAGCACTGCGTAAGACTCGCACGTCCCTCATTGCTACTTAACTGAAGGGAAGGGATGGATATTGGCACCTGCATTCTGCTGATAGGCAGCCTAAATCCCCCCCTGTGTCCTAGCTGGAGTCCAAACCAGCAGCCCTTGGCCTCTGCAAACCACCGAGTCTCACTATCACATCAGCCACCTCGCTTGATCACAGAGAACTGATTACACCCTCACACCCTGCTACACAAAAAGCTTGAGTGAAGTACTGCAGGAAGAAAGCCATTAACTTCTGGGAGAAAATGGACACCCACTATGTGTTGCTGTTAAAGGTCTAATCACAGGCTGATGGTTTAGGTGATGTGAAGCATAGAAGGATAAATGGGGTATTTAAATCTTTTGGAAACAGATGCTTCAAGCAGTGAATTATTGTTTTAGATTTGTTGTGATTTTTAAGAATCTCCTCAACTGTGCATATTGCCCCTATCCTTTAAAAGGCATCTGAAACTGATGGACCCTTAGTCCCCAACCATCACATTGAGGGTATCCTAGTCCATAGTCCAGCAGTGTGACTACCTTATGGAATGTCGATGGCTACAGGGCTGGCAAATTAGATGTATTGGCTTGTAAATAAGAAGCCAGAGCATTATCTTTATTAATTAGCAACGTCACCTATGAGGTGATGCTACGTTAGCTTTATTATTTTAGTCAGCGAAAACCCACAAATAGAAACGATGCAATGTGGGGTTGGGGGTGAAAATACCTGAGGTGGTGATGTCAGAGTGCAGAGATCAAAAAGATGTTTAAGTCACTATGGAAGTGACTTAAATGTTTACATTGTATATGAAAAAAATAATAGAGAACAAAGCAGGTAAAATGTTTGCTGGTCACCTATTTGCAAGGTAGTAATGGACCTATCTGTTGTCAGTGACTATATTGCTAATGCTAGTGCACTAATTGGAGATGAGAGACTGTAAGCCGAGACAGCGGGGTGTCAGAGTAGCTCCATGTGAGCGCACACCTGGTAGCGCGAGCCAGAATATAGTAGTAATGAGTGTTAAAGTGCCAGGAGTGTATAGTCCTCAGAAGAAGCCCCATGTCAAGCATCTGTAATCTGGGTCTCATTATCCACCTCTCGTGATGTCATGAATGGCTGTGCATTAGTAGAAATCTGCACAGTAAACATTTATACTCCATGTGAATCTAGGTATCTTCACTGTGTAATAACGGGTTGGTGAAAAGATAAGTAATCTGGTTGGTCCCTCCTCTCGCTACAGGCTGAGATAATAATTGCTGTATTAATTGGTGTTGTCCAAGTTAGACGCTGTATAGGAGATCCCACTGGGGCTAATGTTTTCTCTCTCTCTCCCGCTCTCTCTGCTGCTTTTCTCTCCTGCCTGTCTCCTTCATTGCTTCTCGTCTGTGGTCTGCTCTGTGGTATCATTAGAAGAGGGTTTCTTAGGAGAAACAACTCAGACTCATTAGAGTATTTTTAGATAAGGCCTCGGCAACAAGAGTATTGTAGGCACCTTATTATGTTTGTTTCGACTCTAATCTTTCGTTTCAAAAACTGATACACAGGGTATTAGGCGAATGCCGTGGTTCTTAGCTGTCTATGGGGATGAAAAGCTCCGATAAGGCCTATTGTAGATGCTAAATTGAATATTGCTGGTTGCACAGAAGGTTGAAGCTTTTGCAGTCCAGCCATATAATGTTAGAACTAACAATCAAGCGCATACGGCTGGCTGAAAGTTGATATTTACACAATATTTAAAGATGGACTCCATCTATACATTGAGCTGTTTATTCTAATTATGCAAATCACCTGCCCATTGGTAACACCACCATTTTCTTCAGTAGAAGCATCTAGAACACTGGCATTAATTTAATCTAGAGAATACTGACTGAACGAAAAGGGAACAATCGGTTTCTTTTTAATTTTATGATGCAAGATAAGCACTGTACTACACTGTACGTGTCTTATTTTTAACTGTCAGCTGGGAAGTATTGAAATAATTAAAATGAGTAGCTATCAGTTTTATTTAGGCATGCAGCTTCCTGTAGAAGTGTACTGCTTTTGCTTGAGGAAAAAAAATTGGTTCAGTTTTTCCAAATTAATACGATTTTAATGTAAAAAATTATAATAATAAAATCTGCTGTCCAGAGTGATCTGAATATGCTTTCTTTCTGAACAACCGCAAAGTCCTGACAAAACTGACATACTAAGAACACAATACTTGTACTGGAGTATCTAACAAATATCTCAAAACCAAGTAAAACTGGATTAAATTAAACGAATGGGATATGTCCCCCACCGACCAAGTGAACGCACTACACTAACATTGTTCCTTCCCAACCCTAGCCTGACATTTTTCCTTTGGTGTGACTGGAAATCAGTGAATGTGGCTTTATAGAAGTAAAGCTCTAATGATTCTGACCCTGCACTTCCTGTTATCTTCAGGGCTACAGTGCATTCATAAGATTCATTATGCTCTCATTAGTGTACTATTCTGACAAATTTTGTGGGTTTTAAAGGACGTCAAGTGCTTCATGCAGGTTATATATATATATATATATATATATATATATATATATATATATATATATATCAGGTGAATCAGATGTCAAATCATGTACAGATTTGCAAGTCCAGATCATTTTTTATTTCTACACTCTCAAAATTATTTCTTTAAATTATGATTTTACAATTTATCCCTTATTCGCATATTTCTTTGATCAAAAAGCACATTACTTTCATTTAAATTGAGTCAGTGCTCATTTATTCCTCTGTACGAAAAAGCGATGAGCGTTTCTGAGGCTAAGACTGTTAAGATGCCCGTAGGGCAAATCAAATGGCTGCCTTCCCAGCGTGCCTTGCTGTGTGAGATAGTGGTAATTAACTTAATGGGGGCCTTGAATTGTAGTGGACGGTTGATGTGCGGCATGTGTTGACTCTCCCCCGCTGGCCCAAACAACCACTTGCCGCCTTGTTGCAGCCTGTGTTAATGAACGTGATAGCAGGCTGCAGTGGGAGCGCTTATTATTGAGCCCGCCATATTTTCCATTTTAGCACTGTGCTCGTGTGCATTGCCCTTTCAAGAGGTCACATCTCCGACTTTCAGCTTCTCTTTGTGTGGTTTTCATCTGTGAGCTTGTCCATGTTGTACTGAGTTGTATTTTCCATCCAGCATCCAATAGGCATGATCTCGTTTCCATCAGAATGATTAAACACCTGTACACACTGCAGCGTCACATATTTTTACCATTATTAGCCGAGAAACATGCTGTATTCGGTCATGTAGACAAAACTGACACATGGCGATTTGCAAACGTCCAAGTCCACAACAAAACATGTATTGTGTTTAATCTATCATGAGTGGAAAAACATTGTACATTGAGATTACGCCATTGTTTGTCGAGGATAAATTCATATTCTTACTGACTGAACATGGACGTCTGTATCAGAATTATGAGACGTGATAATTAACACAGGGTGTTAGAAGCATCCATCTGTTAAATGAAACGAAGTCATCGCAACTGGCAGAATTAAAATAAACGGTGTGTGAACAGTACAAGTTTAGATCAACTGCATAAATCTCTCAAGTTGTTTTAAGTAATAAATCTTGGTAACTATGCCAATACGTTTTTGCTCAAACCTATGAACCCTGCTGTGGATCAAACATGACTTCCTTTGGTCTGGATGTAATGAAGCTTTGATGACCAGTCAAAGACCAGTTACACTAGTTTCCCAGACCAGTCAGGAGTATAACAGTCGGAGACATGCTGGTAATCAATGATGGGGTGGAGTGATGCCTCCCAACATGAAGAGGAACCCAACCCAAAGTGTGTGTAAATTAACCGTTAGCATGGAAACGATACAGCATTTGAACTCTGGAGCTCGAGTCCAAACTGGCTGCATAGAAAATTATTTAACACGACCTGGCCAATCAGTATCAAGAATTCAGCAGCGCTTTGGTAGAACTGCTGTAGCATCTTCATTAGCAATGTGATTTCAGCCTTGGATTTCATTTTTTTTTGTCTTAATACAGTTACATATACTGATGCACACTGATGGATGGGCCGAGCACACAGTCCACTTTACAGGAGCACCGGTTGACCAGCGTTTTCATGCTGTTATGTAATCAGCCAATCATGTGGCAGCAGTGCTGAAATATCTTGATTAGGTATTAAAAGAATGACAGTCTGGAATGAAATAATTCTTAAATATAGTAAATCACTGCTTATAACTGTGGCGAGCCGAAAAGCATCTCAAAACATGCAGCACATAGAACCTGGATGTACAACTTCAACATCCAGTGGCTTCACTAATGTAATTAACAAAAAACAGTCATGAATCCGATGCTAAACGAATGTGTATGGTCATAGTGTGTGGATGTATGTATACTTGCATTCACTCATACATACACGTGCAGTGTGTATGACTTGCTACTACATTTGCGTATATTGTTGTGAGCAAATCACCTTTTTTAAATGTTGTGAGCAAATCACCTTTTTACTTTTACTTTAGTAGTTTAGCAGTCTGAAGGGATTGGTGGCTTATGGAACGCTACTGGAAAAGCTGTCTTAGCAGCCATCCCATCAATAAGATTGTTGTATAATGTAATATGCAGTTAGAAGCACCTTGTCCACTTTTTATAACAAGGAGGGAAGAAAGAACTTCTGTGTGGAGCAAGAGGTTGTGTGAAGCAGCGTTCAGTCAAACAGCTAACACAAGTTTTAACTGCTGTTAATTAGTCTGATAAATTATGTTCAAAACAATGGCAAATTTAAACGCCCAATTTAGCTTGAATCCTAAATGAGATACGGCATCAAACAGCACAAATCTTTTTTTTTTCCTGCACAGTTAAAGAACCAGCGTGCCTTCCTGAAAGCATTTATAAAGGTTATGATTTCCTTTGACGATAAAGCAGTACCTTTTAATGAAATTCTAATTAGCAATTTTGTGGACTTTGTTATTAAGCGTATCTGATTAGCGCACATTTTCACAGCCAGGCTTTAATTAAGAACACTTACAGTACAGTTTCAAACAACTGCTTTTTTCCACCCTTTTTTCTTTCTTTTTTTTGTACGAAAGCAAATGTTTAAAACCTATCTGGTAAACAACAAACGTAGGGGTTGGAAGTTTTAATTAGGTTTAGGGTGTAGTTTTCCTTGACTCATAATTGTGATTTTTTTTTTTTTTTTTTTTTTTTTTTTTACAGGAGTTAAGTGTTTTGTTTTTGTTTTTTGTTTTTTAAATATGGTAGTGTTCTTTATTTTCTAAATTACCTAACATCCGATGTGTTGTTGCTCTCCTTTATTTGATTTTTGGGATGCAGTTTGATTCGCTGGCGAAATGCATTTATATGACAGTTTACCATCACATTCTCACTGCACCACCTGTGACACTGATTTGACCAGTATTTCTTCCACTCCAGGAATTAGTGGGACTTTTGTAATCCCAAAGCTCTGAGGTGTTCACAGTGTCGATTTGTTGAGGCCAATGACTGACACCCCAGTAGAGGTATGCTAATTTAAATTGCATAGAGACCCAGCAAGCCTCCAACAACCCCCCCCCCCCATCCCCCCCAATCACCCCCATCCCTTTAACATGAAGTCCAGCTTGTCAAATCACAAGCGGGGGACCCGTAATTTAGCCTAATAATTACCAGACATCACCACAATGAAACATCAGTGTCTGAACTTCTTTGGGCCCAACTGAATTTTAATACATTTGGAAAAGGGTGGCCGGAGGCAGGGAAGAGGGGAAGGTGCATGTGGAAGCACTTTAGGAAGTGATAAATGATTTGAAATCCATCGTGTCCCCCAAAATGGAAATTAGGCTGAACAGGTGTTAAATGGTAACCACTGGTACTTTTTTAATTGAGGGCAGGAAAGCAGACCTTTGACTTTGTCACCAGATGTGGACGGACAAAGTCAGGGTATCTGTTATTATAAACATAGATATACATACAGTTTGATACTTCTGTCCATACTGTTATAGGAAAATCAGTGATGGGACGTTGCAATTAAGTGAAGTTAGCTTGTTTTCCAATAACGGCACATCGTGAAGAGTTTTTACATTAACTGGAAAATAAATCGATGGTGCCACACCCTGTGGTTTTGAAGGGAGAGAAGTGAAGCCACATTGGGACTACTTCCTGGTGAGATTATTGTTGTAATAGTCTCAATTTTGATGTAACATAAAGTGGTCAGTAGCTACTTTACTGTTTGGTGTAGCTGCACCCCCAAAATTCTTCTGGCACATTTTATGCCTTTGAAGATCACTGACATTTTGTGTTTTAATACGTCTTTGGATTCACGAGCTGCTAATGAAACAAATGTAACGCGAGTCTCAAGGCAGGTGTAGTATTTGAGTTTAAAAAAATGTAGTTGTGTAAAGGAGCTGAAAGATTAGGGAGTTATTTTTGATAAAGAAAAATGAAAGGCGAAAACTAGTAGACTACCCCATGGGTGTGCAGTGTCTCAGCACTCGATCACCAATCAGTGTCCATTTCCCTCGTATTGGCAAAAAAAAAGGGTAAACTGACTAACACATAAATGCGAACTGAGCCTGACTGAATATGAACTTTTATGATGTGATCATGTTCTATGAAGCTCAGAAGGCAAGTCGTGTATAGAGAGAGAGAGAGAGAGAGAGAGAGAGAGAGATCGACATAATCAGAATACCTTGATCAATATATGGATAGTTTGGTGGGGGTGGTATGATTTAATACAGAATATAAAAAAGATCATAAATGTAATTTTAATGTAAGAATAAAATTATGAAATGGTGGTAAATAAATATTTAATATGAATATTTGCTCTTGTGTAAACACATCTTGATTATGGCTCATGTGCAGTATAATCAGGAAATCAATAATTCATGGTTTGTTTATACATTTTAAATTGACCGTATTTATGATCCACTTTTGCTGACTTAGCTTAGCTTCCATTTCCTTCTCTAAGAATATTTAAAATGGTGTGATTTATAAACTAACCTGTGATGCATTTTAATGATGTGTAAATAACAGCGACGCACAACCCCAGCCTCTTCAGGCCTAAATCCCGGCACCACTTATTCTCTTTAATTCACGTTGTTCCATTACAACTTACACATCTCTCTCTCGCTCTCTCACGCCCTTCTCTCCATAACCTCGTCCTCTCCTGCTCACGTTCACACAATCAGCTTCCTGAAAAGTTTTTTTGGGAAGCTGGCTGAATTGTCCGCTTGTTTTAAATCGAAACACTCTCAAACCCAATTCACTCGCAGCTGTCTAAACACCGTGATGGCAGTCAGAGGAGGAGGCTGATGTGTTGCGTTTCGACCTGACCTGTGTACATCCCAGGATGCCTTGCAGCATGACGTGTGCTAATCAGGCGTAGTGGAAGTCTAGAAGATGGACGGCTTATAATTTTACAATTTGCGTTGTACCTATAACCAGGCTGGGAATTAATCCGGTCTATATTTGAACGCAAGATGTACTTTTTTTTTTTTTTTTTCCTTGTGACCACATAAACGACCCAGGAAGTTCTGTAGCTGTTTGTGCCTCGTCTGCCGCTTTATGGGTTTTTAATTGGCCCTTCCATTAATAACGCAGACAAACTAATTTAGCAAGACCTGTCTGCTTTTTTTTTTTTTTTAAACTGCAGGAACAAAGGCAGGGCGGGTAGAAATCAATCTTTGCCTTGGGACAGAGCCAGTGACCCCCTTAGTCTTTGAAGATGGTAGTCTCCCAAAAAAAAAAAGCAATACAGAAAAAGGGGGGGTGGTGGTGGTGGTGGTGGAAGAGGTGTGGAGGGAGGAAAAAAAGAAAGGGAAAACGGCATCTGAGAAGTTATTTAACTACAAACACTGCCTACCTTCCCCATTCCAGCTGCATAATCGAGCATAATAAGTGCCCTGCAAAGGTCCACTTAATGTATTTTTAACACTGCAGAGCAGCTAATCCTGTCAGAGAGAATAAAATGGAGGGAGGGGAGGTGTGTGTGTGTGTGTGTGAGAGAGCGAGAGAGAGTTGGAGTCCTTAAATTTATAACAGCACAGGCAAATGGGCCAGCTTTAGCAGACGTGAGAGGGAGACTCGTATTTCTGCCCAAAGTGTGGATCCGTTTTTTCCGCTTTAGTGGCTATTAAGAAATGGAGATAATAGCTATAATGCAGCCTGCCAAGCCAAGCAACTCACTGACTTTACACTTTAGGATGAAATAGGCTTGACGTTAAACTGGCCCGTTAATCACCTCTCTTATTCTGCTCCTATTAGAAGTCAGATTATTAATGCATAGATCGTCCACATCAGGTGAACAGGGTGGGATCTGTGTAGTGATGGACCTGGTGAAAGAAATGAGCATCAAATGTTGCTCGGAGAACCTGCTCCATGGTTCTACACTGTCAATTTCTGCTGTTGATCTGCTGCTGAATGAAAAGTGTGCTTGTTTTATTTAATTTCATTACCATTAAAGACTCGTGCAGTACTTTAGGATGCTGTATAATGATGAGCAAGAATGAACTCCTAATGAATACTGGTGGATAATTAATCTCAGTAATGAAATAAGGGTTTATTAGTTTTTATAAACACAGCAGTAATTGCATGTGTTTTTTAAAGCATCACTTGGGTGGCTGATTTTTTTTTTACTTTTGATTTTTTTCCAGTAATATGTTCATTAATAAATTATACATTAAACACATTTGTCTCATTTCTATGGTGTGAAAGGTATGTGATTTGGAAGTTCATGGTGGTATTAGACCAGTGATAACACTACATCTACTACATCTCTCACCTGGAATCCAGTACCCCCCCCCAAACCCCATGAAAGGTAAATTCAAATATATTTGTAGCGTATGAAGATATCTAATGACTGTGAATTCTCAAGGTTGAGAAAGGAGCACATTTGTGATGGTCAAGCGTCGAAAAACATTTTACCGTGTAGTGTGCCGTAACCCCCCCCCCACCCCCCCCCCCCCCCAAAACTTTATTGCACTCCAGAGAGAATGAGAGAGGAATATCCTTCAGTGGAGGATCAGTTCATCTTTCCAACAGGATAAAGATGGAGATGAGAGCACAGTTTGACATATTAATGGAGATTTCGACGCTACCTAAAAGCAGAGCTCCTGACAAATTGTTAGAAAGCCCATCATGTTGAACTTACTCGGTAAATAATATAAAGTAATTATTATTTGTTTGGATTCCTAATAGCTTTGTTTACACAAAGATGATGGTGGCTCTTCTCAGATTCAAGCCGAAAACCGAACAGCCAATCAGCATCGTGGCACATACAGGATTTTGTGATGCAAACAGTCCGTTGTTCCTTAAGGATGGTACTCTGCTACCAATGAATGAGAAAGAGGCGGGGCTTTCAGTTGGCAGTGATGAACACCTACACAATCTATTTCCTCCCCTCCTCCCCAGGTTAGGGGTATGTCTGCTCCTACAGCATATTTTGAGCGGTAATTCTCCCCAGGTTATTTCACGAAGCTGTACTGTTGGCTGGAAACGGAATCCCCCACACAACCTTCATCCTACTTTTACCTGACAAGCTCAGTCAAAATCAAATGAATGTACTCTAGGTCGATCGGTTCATCGCTGTAGTTGTTGTCATGCTGAAATGTACAAATTTGCAGATCCTCCAGTATCCAAGTAAGGGCTTAAAGATGGGCATGATTTCCACAGCAAAACAAGCAAAGACATCAGGGAAGACAAACAGACGCTCAAGCGCATTCGAAGCTTAGTCCTCCTCCCTCGACTCTGTCAAAACACCTTTTTCTGGACGCGTTAAACTGACAGCACCTATTAGTAGCTCAAGCATATAATCACATCTCTGTAATGAGTTATTAATTAAACCAGGGGCATCTGTTGCCCCGCTAACAGCCCTCTGAAACAATCAACTAGAGATTTGCGATTTTTGACTCATTGACACTATTAAACAAATTAATACTGGGGTTTTTGTGTTTTGTTTGTTTTTTTTTGTTTTTTTTTAAAGCATGAGTGCATTGGAGCCCAGTCTTTCTCCAGTCTTTGCCAATCAGCCATGTAGAATACTAATAAGGGAATTAGCCGCTTCATATTCAGCATGTGGCCCATCAAACAGATCCTTATCAACAGGGAGCGGGAGACTCATTTGCATGGAAGGAGACTGCTTTGTAGGTAAAGATTTCACAATATGTCGTTCATTATGCCCCTGCCATTTCTGTCTCTCACTTTTCCACTCCCTGTAGTCCCCCTCTCCACACTTGTATACAGACAATTGTGGAAATCTGGTTTAAAGACATGTCTACCTTATAGCTAGCGTGATCATCCTGCTGTGGGGGCTCTTGAAGATTTCTTTTAAATAAGTTACCTTTTATGTGTTTACACGGTGTTTATCATATTTATTTGCCTTCTGAAGCATCCCTGGCTTTTTTTAATGAAGTCTGTTCTCCCTTTGAAATCCTGCAGCTTGGTAGCGGAGCTTCTTCCATCCCCGACTGGCATTCCGCTCTTTTTGATAGAGGCCGTAATCTCTGCTGATAAACACTGCACTTAACACACCTAATGATGATGACTGTTTACAGCACAAGAGGAGATGCTCCAAGTCCGCTTTCAAGTTGGCTGAAGTGATAAATGTTTCATCTTTTTTAACCTGAAAGATCTACAGTTTGGTGTAGGAGGAAGTTAGTGAATAGTCCTAACGATCTACACATAATTTAAAATTGTAGCTTTGTAGGTGTGGCATTTGATATTTCTGCAATTTATAGCAGGGCCCTGCACGAAGACTTCTATGGTGGTCCCATGTCCGTACCCATTGATGACTTCAGGCTGACAGGTTCAAGTTAGAGGCTCATACACCACTGCTTAGACTCTTGCAGAAGAATACTTCAGAGTCATCATCATCATCAATCAGAGTCTTACTTGAGTAGGTAGCGTGTAGCCCTGGTATACGTTGAGTAACACTGGTTTGTGATGTTAATGGCATTGCAATGCCAAGCATTGCCAGGTCACCTCATTCCTGTTGTAGATGTGTAATCAGTTGGAAGCTATAAATCTCAAACATTGTTTTAATATTTATTCTTAGAATGTTAATAAGCAGATATTCTGAAATTGATGATTTTGTGGGTTGAATTTGTGTTCAGTCAATTTGTAACATCCTGCAAGCTCCTTAAATGTATACTATACCAGTGCATATCTCAGGATCTTGATTTTATTTTATTTTTTTTCCTGAACATCCTACCGTCCTGTTCATGTCGTAATAGTCTGTCATTTAGCCACCACTCGGCTGCACTTTGTAGTTCATGAGCCAGGCTCTTAGCACAGGTTAAGGATTTAATGATTCTCCCCTCCCCCTAAAACTAATCCCAAAATGATTGCCCAGACATGGGTTTTGGTTTCACCAGATGGACCGAGTGAGGGGAGAATCGCTCGTCTACGATGCTATGTTTCTCCACGTGTGTGGTCATGACCATGTGGAAGATCTTTGATTGCGTCGGCAGCAATGCTCATCTGTCATTAACAAGGTGGGCGAGAGATGTGGAGAAAGACCAAGAGAGTGAAGGGAGATGACTGGTGGTCTGAGGATGGCAGTTTGTGATTGTGCTTAAGTGTTCTGAGTGGTTGAACTTGCATTGGTGTGTATGCATGGTCTGCTTCATGACATCTAATGAGGCAGAAAAGAGGCTCGTTTATGATATTGGGTATCAATTGCAGGCAGTCTGTCCAAGAAGATCAAAGTAGAATCTTATTTGAGGGTTGGCCACAAAGAAAAATGATTAAGAAAGATGGTCTGAGAGAGGGGAAGAAAAAGGAAATGAGAACAGACGTAGATTACGTGAGGAAGGCTTGGATGACGAGGTGGTCACCCTGTTCCCACTCCTTGTCTACTCATGATGCATAACAGTGAAGAATTTTGGAGGGACAAACGGATGGTTTTGGCAAACCGTTAAACCTGACCTCCTCTGGGGCTCATTGAGAAATGATTGCCAGTGAAGTGTTTGAAGTCTCTAAAAGACCAATGTGCATTGACGGAGAGTGAAAGAGATTGAGAGAGAAGAGACAGTGAAACTCTATCTGTCCTGCTTATGCAGTCAATTTTACTTCTCTTTATCCCTCTAACAGCGCCAGGATGTGTGTTCTGCCCGTCGAGGTTGCCAAACTCATTTCACCTCATGGACCTCGACTTGACTTGGAGCCAGGCGGCCTGAAGCGATAAGGCCACAGGAAGGTTTTGCACCTTTAAAGGAGCATTATTTTACAGGCAGAGACAGAGATACCATATTTCTAGTGAAAAAAAGTGGATGCAATGTAATTGTGCTTATTTGCTTGACGCAAGAAAGACCTTTTTCGCACGATTAAAGTGCCGGTGTCCAGTCAAACAGGTGATTTCACATTCAGGAAGGCGTTTAGCTCGAGTCGTTCCACTTTGTATCTGAGAACTACTACAGCAGTAAAAAAGAGGATTGCGGTGCTGAAGAATAAAATTAGGAAATGTGCGCAGTGTAGGGTCCTCCGGAAATTGGGTTCATGGATATTCGAGTCAAAATGTCAAGTTCCTAGACCTGTAATGTTGTAAATATTTTTAGGTTGGGTGACATTGACTAAAATGTACCTTCATAACCTAAAATGGCCAACAAATGAAAAAGCACATTTCAAGAATAAGATTAAAGTATTTTAATGATATTTGATGGTAGGGTATAGTTGTGTAGGCTCCAGCCTCCCTGTGATCCCGATGGAATTGATGAATGAGTTGTAGTTTTGTGTATTTGTCTATGTCTGGCAGCTTTCCATGTACACTGTATTTTGTTCTATTATTGTTCATCCTGCCATGTATGTTTGTCATTATGGCTACATACTGTATATATTTGCAATGTAATATTACAAATGTAAATGGCAACCCAGCTGAGCAACCACTGTAATGTAGAGTCTTAGTATTTCTTTTTCCATGTGCTGCATTAGATTATATTTTTATCCTTCATTCTTGGGTAAATGATCATCTATCCATCTATTGTACACTTTAATGTTCTTTAATGTTTGGATCTGCACTAGTCGTTTTTTTTAAATAAATGCAGTACATGTGTCACTTTAGAGAATAATGCTTTACAATATGAACTATAGGTCCAAACATGCTACTCTATAACTCATTCAATAGCCTTTACCAATCATTTGACCCTAAAATGAAGTCGGCAAACACCAGATGAAAGCGATCCTGCCCTGAGTTTAAACCGAATTTCAGTTCGGTATTCACTCGTCTACCTCACCAACTGCACAGGCTCATTTTGGCAGACCCATTGCTTCGGTGTTGTGGATGGCGGTGACAAGTGCAGCCCAGAGCTATTTTGCAATTCAGCAAAAGAATTTGAAGGTCTGCAGGCCTGCGTTGCTGTGTTACAGTCCTTGGAGTATTACTGAATTGTTTTATTTATTTATTTTTCATTACAGCATCAAAGAGTGCAACTAGTCACAAGGTGATAATTTTCTTCACATGCTGACTCTGAAGAACAAATGTGATTTAGATGTCATGGTAGGGTTGCAGTGGGGTTACACAGATCCAAAAGTGTATTCGGCAGTTTAGTAAAAGGTTATCATTCTTTATACAATTTATTTAACCTGAAAGCCGCTGAGTCTGGCCCAAGCGGTCTTGTGTGCTAGAAGGAAAGTGACTTAATATTTTTTCTTTTCAGAATCAAGGCTTAATTGTTTGAGTATGGAATGAAACACAACTTAGCATGCTGTTGGGAAATGATCAGTGGTAAGTTGGTGTATGAATATATCTATATAGATGTGTATAACAGTGTGTCTGTAGTGTGTGTGTGAGATGGATTGTGTGTAAAAATAAATGTGTATAAACACTGCCTGGCCAAAAAAAAAATTGTGCACTAATATTTTCATGGAGAGCATTTATCCTTGATCTCAGCATGTAACTTCTATGGTATTGTTGTTCCAGTTGGTCCGGTCAAGGCTCAGCAACATTAATGTGGCAATAAAATGAAGTCAGCTGATGACCTGAATGTACTGAATGAGCAGGTTATCACATCAATGCACTTTTTCTTCCCTGATGGCACGGATATGAAATGGGGACTCAAATAATGAGTGTGTGGTTCGGGGAGCACGAGGAATCATTTTCACATATGTATCGGCACACCAGAGTCCTGACCTTAACCCTATTGAAAGTTTTCGGGATGTGCTGGAGAAGACTTTATGGAGTGGTTCAGTTTTCCCCCCTGTCGATTCAAGAAGTTGTTGAGAAATGAACCCGACACTGGATGGAAATAAATGTTATGTTGCCTAACCTTTTAATGCCCTACTATCCTCATACAGGGACGTTATATTTCTTCCCAATTATATTGTGTGTATGTCTTTGTAAGATCCTCTTATAGGGGCCATTGAGTATTACTCTTTTGCCAAAATTGTTTGAATTGACAATTTGTTTGAAGACAATCAAGGGTAGAAGTAATCTGGTGGTAAGAAACAGAAGCGGTGTGGAGAAACGACTAGCACTGGGGTTTGGGTCATAGGAGGTTAGGTTTGTTAAAACAATGGCATGGAGATATGTATATATATGTGTGTGTGTGTGTATGTATACAAGTGTGTGTGTGTGTGTGTGTGTGAGATTCGGCATATATATATATATATATATATATATATATATATATGTATGTATGTATGTATGTAAGTGTGTGTGTGTGTGTGTGTGTGTGTGTGTGTGTGTGTGTGTGTGTGATTTGAGGCGATCTGGTGGTTTTGGTT
>JAOUQZ010000039.1:2490758-2525212 GCA_028564935.1 Neosilurus hyrtlii
ATCGCAGGGCATATATATATATATATATATATATATATATATATATATATAATTTTTTTATGCAGCTAATGGTCTAAGATTTGGCAAACAGACAGGTTTTAATATAGCGTTTTGACTGGGATTGTCTTTCAAAAACTGCTGTCTTCTCCTTTAAGAATTTCACCATGGGAATAGAATACATGAGGAATGCCATATCAGTGTTTCATTCCTTGGAATTATTGTTTAATTTAAAGTAATAAGCATTTGATTTAAAGAAAGAACCATGAAGCTGTTGTAGTTCCATATGTCCCAGTGTGTTAACTACTACACTGAGATCCAAAGCTAGAAGAAAACCACAGTGTGGGTGACAGTAAATCCGTCAACTGTGGGTTGATGTGAAATCTCACTGAAATAATTTAGATCTTGTTTTTAATGAGGAATGTGCATAATAAGTGAGATGCAGCTTTCTCCAGGATGTTTAATGTGGTCAGTACCTTCTATTGTATATCACTGCAGATAATAGCTTAGACAGATGCTAGGAGCAGTCACCAGCAAGTCAACACCTCGGGCAGCAGGTGATTCATTCAATATACACAGGGCTGTGACTGAATTAAAATTGACAAAACAAAAGCATGTTCTGAGGGGCTGGGAGTGCTCTTCTGTGTCGTAAACCACTTCCAGCATCACTTTATTTTTATGCTGAGGAGGAAAGACCGAGGTATAGTGAACTAAAGGATCATGCTGATGCAATAAATCAGGAATGAAAATGGGAGTCTCCCAGCGCTGTGACTTGAGTAGAGTCGTTTGCAGACTGGCGTACATGTATGTGGGCTTTGTTTGAAAGCTTGCGTTGGAGGGAAACAAAGTCTGTCGAATGGATTGAGATGATCAGAAAAACACACGGTGGAAGATGTTGTCCACCCGCCCTAATGCAAGCTTGTATTATTGAGTAACAGGAAATTAAAAAATTCCTGCAATGCCGATCCACCTCTCCAAGCCATTGTGCTGGGACTCGGCCTGTCCCCTGCTTGAACTCCAGCCACCGAGAAACAGCTTTTTTTTTTGTAGAGGGGGTCCTCTTTTTGGATTTTGGACTTGCCTATGTGTTCTTCCCTGACCACTAATATGAGGTCTATTACAGCACGTGCAAAAGCCAAAACATTTTTCTTCTCGGTATCTTTACTTATATTGTGAGTCACAGACTGAGAACATGCTTGAAAATGACAAGCTTTATAACTAGCAGATCCAGTCGTTTTGTGGTTATGAAGCACCATGGAGCCATCCAATAAAGTGAGTATTTTCATGCATTTTTTTTCTTTTTTTACTGCCATGCTGACAAAAAAACAATCACACCATCTTTTGACTTCCTCACTTTTGATTTCCTTAGCTGCTATTTAAGACAGCTTTATTCCTAATCAGGGCAAGTTTATAGTGAGCCAGCATCGTTTTGGCTGGTTGCTATGACGATGCGGGCAGAAACATTGAGGCATTAAGTCGTGACCGCAGCTTCATCACACTCTGAATAATAAAATACGGAAAACTGGCCATGCATGAGAACTCGGCGCACACTACATGCTGGCCAATGTAATTGTGTACTGTAATGTAGGATTAAAACGATCTAATGTAACATTAATGGCAGGACGCAAAAGTTGAAAAAACATCCATCCGTCAAAGCCGTTAGAAGGAACCATGGTGTCGGGCAGTAACCACAGAAACCTTTGAGACCCGAAGCCACCGGTGCTCGACAGGCCACGTAAAACATTAGCAAAGGGAAAACTACAGATGTATGATTATACTGTTTCGACAACATGTGCAAATAGTTAACCGAAACGGGTCGAGGCAGGCCGCTAATGCGAGATTTTATGGGCCTGTTCGCTAACGTTTAGTGAAAGGTCATTCAGTGGTCAAAACAGTGGTGTGTATTAGCAAAGCTTGGGTGTGCTTGGAAATTCCAGGTATATTTTACGTTTCGGAACATGTTCGCGGGAAGGCTATGAACGCCCACCCAGGAAATTAGCTATGACTGCATTACACGCACCATCGTGGTCGTGAGGCCGCTGCTCCGATGTGCTCCTCAACCCTTTCCTCCGCTGCTGCTTGTGATTAGCAATAAATGACATCGCTCAAGCAGGAGAAATGGTGTTCTGAGTGGTTTGTGACCAGGATGGGGAATTTTGTTTCACTTTTACTGTTAATTGCTTCAGAATCACAGCAGCTCATTACTTAGACCTGCCATTTTGTAATAGTTTACAGAAAACAAATGCTTACTGAATTCTCAAGTTAAAATCCAGACTTTCAGATCAAATATTAAACTTGGTGAGAAATACATGAGGGTGTTTTCACACATCACCTCATTCCTGGACTATGTTTATACGCCGATGAAAAAGATTAACAGTGTAAATGTATATATTTTTGTCCTGGGTGCATGTGTCCGGGTTTTATGGTGAAGCCTGTGAGGTTTTTCATTTTGCCAAAACAAAGTGCATGTTTTCATGCAGTTAAAAACAGAGAACCTCTCCTCAAAGTAATTATTGCCTTTCACTCATGAGTGCAGTCTGGCAGGTTTGCTGTTTGTGTGTTTATTGCAGAGCAGTGACAGGTGCAGGAGGAATGAAGAACGGTTCAAAGGGCCGAGTCTGACATGCCGAGCGATCTCTCCTCACTCATTATCTCCCCTGCGCCATATTAGCACATAAATGAAGCTCCACTTTGTCTCCGGCGTGCTGCAACTCACGCTGAATAAACCAGTCAGCCCTTATCATTAATGGGCAGATTTCTGACACCTTTTAAAAAAAAAAAAAAAAAAACCTTCAGACCATCATATCCGCTGCATTTCTAATATGCAAGAAACATGTTTGAGACAGCACTTTTATCTAAGCTTTAGTTGCCTGCAATGAGTGAGTCTGTTTGATATATAATCCCTAATATGCATTTAATTGACATCTTATTATACCGTAACACTCAATGTCTTTTTTTTTTTTTGTCTTTTTTTTTTTTTTATTACATCAACGCCTCGTTGATGGAATACTTGAACATTTTGGCTGAAGCTTAACAGGCTGGACTTTAAAGTTTACCAACATTTATTAATTAAAGATACAATTTTTTCATTATGCCTCAAGTAAGATCCAGTCCATTAATACAAGTTGTTCTAAATGTTCTAAGTGTAATAAGTTTAGTAATATATAAATAAAGGGTTTATTACGTTATGGTATAACGTGACTATTTGAATTAAGTACAACTTTTACATTCAGTAACCAAAGATTTATCCCCTGAAACTCCCCAGTAAAGGGCTTTTTTACTCCCCTTCCTCTTTCTGTCTAATCACTAAATTGTTTATTATATATTTACACATTCTCCTTTAACACTCCTTAGAATTTAAGGTTAAAAAGTGATGTGAATACTTGAATGATTAGGTTTTTAAAAAAAAAACAATTCCTGGTTTTTCCGGTTTTTCCTCTCCAGAAACCATGTTCAAAACAACACAGTGTGACTGGGTGTTAGATGCCGTGATTGTGATTCTGAGATTCAGCTTGAAAAGGCTTCGACAGTCACCTCATGTCTCTATTTTACTGGAATATACAAAGATTGCACAAAGCACTCAGACCTTCATTGTTTTCCAAGAACTGCATGTGCAATCATTTTGTATATAGATTTTAGGTATTGCCCAAAAATGGAGTTTTTGATTAAATTTCTATTGATGGGTGTCTGAGCTTGGGTTTGCTTTTTGCTGCCTGTCTGATTTCAGCTTTCATTTGTATCACTGGTCTTAGTTTAAGTATCCATTTAACAAGCTCATGTTCTGTCAAGCTTCTGATTTCAGCATTGTGATTTCAGTATTTTATGCTAAAAATGAGGTTTGTATGGTAGTTTAGAACACAATCATTGCTGCTATTGTACATACAAAACAAAAAAAATAATCAACATGATCTGATTGATCTGATTTAAAAATTTAACAGTATTGAGGTATAAAATTGTCTGAGTAAATGATTAAGTTAGTTTACCTGTTAGTGCCATGCAATGTGTGCCACGCAATTTCCTCCGGGATGAATAAAGTGTTCTGATTCTGACGTTAAATGAGACCTTTATTTTGAAGTGTTCGATATTCATTCAAGTGGGATCTGGCAGCACCTGCAGCATCGTTTCCCACTGATTATTTCAAATTTCCATCCACATTGTGACTGTTTGTTTTTAGTGACACCAGTTCTTTTTACGTCTTGGCAATCCACTGTGGTATGGCAGAGTCGCAGTGATTTAGCGTGTAATGGCACAAAACGGCAAAGTTTCTTTTCCTCCCCATTAACTTGGTGCATGGTTTTTAGAGATGCCAGATCTGTCAGCTGGCACAATAGAGGCTGGCATAGATGTGAAAGGGGCCAGGCCTTAGGAACTTGTAATAGCTGCTTTTTTTCCCTTTTTCTTTCTCGCTCTGTCTCTGGGTTACTTCTGAGAGAAAGAGGTTTTAAAAAAATGCAGCCAAATACGTGTGACCTGGAGAATGCAGGATTAATCAGGACATTAAGGACTGCTATGCATTGGAAATAATTATTTGGAGGCTAACAAGGTGCAGAGATGCCAAAGCCCGCTCCTTTCAGGAATGCATTTTAAAAAGCAGTTTAAAAAGCCTTCAGATGTCGGCATTATCTCCCATGACCAAATTAGGGGCAAATGAGAAGTTTATCTGGCATTTTGGAGTATTGAAAGAGCTTAGGCTTTATAAATTATACAGAGTGTGTGCCTGTGTGTTAAAAAAAGGTGGTTGGGGAGGGGGGGTGAGGAGAGAACTGTGGGTAAATCCCTTTCGGGGAGGGAGGGTGGTAGGGTTTGACGAGGGAATCGAGGCCTTGGTGGATTAAGAGCTGAGCGTTTTGTTTCTCTCGCCATCCCTCAGTCTGCACGGAAGCAAGCCAGCACAACTTTACAGGCAGATTAAGCAGAACGGCTGTGTAAAAACTCTCATACTGCGGGTGCAAATGAGCACAAGCCAACTTAACACGCTGAGAAAAGGCACGCCGTAAACTGATTATAGCTGACCACCCATGAAAAGCATGAAGGAAAGGGAAGAAAAGACGTGATTTAATAAGCATCGTGTTTTCTCGCTTGCTGCCCAAATCGTACTCATCACTATGTCTCTGAAGTGAAGGAGCTTATCATGCACCCATTCCCACCTAGAGAAATATCGAGAATCTTTTCCTTTTGAATCAGTTCAGGGTTTTTATATACATGGATGGAATGGTAGTACACTGAGGAGCTTTTCTATCTATCTGGATTCTCCGGTTTCTATCTATCTGGGTTCTCCAGTTTCCTCCCATATACCCAAAACATGACAGGAGGCAGACAGGCTGCTCTTAATTTCCCCTATATAGTAATGACCATCTGCTTGGACTTCTGCGATTGACTGCTTCTCATCCAGGATGTATTCCTGCATTCTTTTCAGTCGTTACAATCGCCGGTCAATCCTGTTCCATCACAACCTTGACCATGATAAGGTAAACTCTTGTGAATTTCAACGATAATTACTTTGAATGTGATGGCATTCTGGTGTTGTAACTACTAACTTATTAAAATAGATTATTTTAAAACAGATGGACTGGGATAAATGGAAACGATACGAGATTGCAAGATTAACCCAATCAGAGATTAAGCAATATGACGTGTGTTATTGCATCAGTGGTTATTTTGTTCTCTACAAGACCCAAATGACAGAATGGAAGAGAAAACTAAGGAAATGTGGAAGGAAGTGGTGGGTAAAGGTAGCTCAAACTGAGCACTCTGCCCTCTATATTGATGGAGAGGAGGTATAGAGGGTGAAGTACTTCAAGTACCTTGGAGTCCACAACTCTGTTGCCACCTCTCTCACCAGGTGGGGAAGGCAAAAGAATGTACTTTAAACAAAGAATACACTTCTTCAGAATGCTCCGACAGATCTGCCCACTTCCCAGCCCCAACTGACAAACTTACTGCTCCACCATCGAGAGCCTCCTGACCTACTGATGTACAGTGTAGTTCAACAGCTGTACTGCAGAGGACAGGAAGACCCTGCAGCGGGTGGTGAGTATGGCAGAGCGGGTAATTAGTACTACACTAAGTCTGTACATATGTAAATATGTAATATGTATATGTGTACATGTGTGCTTTTTTTATATTTGCTGCTAAACGGATTTTCATTGTTCATGCAACAGTTGACAATGATCTCTATCTTTGTTTAGTATCTTATGGAGTGGCGAAAATGTTCAAGATTTCTTTGTGAATTTGTTTTTCTACAAACATTTGCAAAACTGATGTAAGCATTTGCAAACAGTAGGGTCACTAAAGTTCTTTTTGGTTGGCCAAGTAGTGAATGCAATGCTGGGGAGTGTTTGCTCACCATTTTGATAGGGTCGGGTCCATCAATAGCGGTAAAGGATGGTTCATTTCCACCATTTTTTCCATAAGTTAACAAAAGATCCTTAGTTCTCCCAAACAGTGGAAAATAGTTTCTAACGCTCTCTAACATTTGCTGCATCACTGCTAATTGTTGCAAAGCGTCGCTAATGACTGAGGTGAACTCTGCCTTTCATCGGAAGGAAAAGAGAATTTGGTAAGAAGGGAAGATAGCAAGTGTCCCATATATAATACTAAGGTAGGAAAAAAGGTTTTCTTATTTTTTATTTAGAGTAATCGAGGCCTGATCTTTGACCCTGTAATCATCCCAGTTCAGTGGAAATCTCAGCCAGTCTCTCTCACAACAGTGAACTGTTTAGTTTTCACTATGTGAACATTTTTATGGTGGTATGAAAACAGGCACTTAGGAAAATAGAGGGTGGTGAAAGCTTCAAACGTGGCAGGTGAAGGAATGCTGAACACTTGTTTGATGTTTAAAAGCTTTAATTTGAGATCCTCCATCAGATATGGCTACATTGGATAGTGATCTCTATTGTTCCTGCTTCATTTTGCTTCAGGCCAGAGTTGTGTAATGGCTGATTCAGTAGTTATAAACATGACTCCATTTCCTCTTGTTCCTGCTCTACTCTAGCTTGTGAAGTCACCACCAAGGGTTAATCTGCAGATTTTAGTTATAAAGAAGACTGTAAAAAAAACAATCTCCCAAATTGAAGACTAAATAAAAAAATAGACCACAGGGGTCCAGACACTCTCACCAAAAGGACAATTTCATAATATGCCAAAAGAGAACAAGCCTAGCAAGTTTGAAAGCTTCACATGCAGTGTGCGGGAAGTCAATATCTGAAAACCTAATATTCAGTTTTGCCTCTGTGACCTTAAATGTAGGTCAACGTCACTGGCGCACAAACTCATCCTAGCACTCATAGCACTGAACCAGCATATCAAGTTTGAAAGCCCCAGCTTCAGCGTGCGGTAAGTGAATGTCATGAAACTGAAGTGTGATGAACGGAACCCATTTCTATATCACCCAAAGGGTGGGAGCTAAAATGCACATGCTTGTGGGAATTTTCAAGTAATTATTTAAAAATTACTACTTGATTCAAAACTAAATCTTCACCAATCAGCCATAACATTATAACCATTGACAGGTGAAGTGGAAAAACATTATCTTGATATAGTGGGAGTGGGCTGCATTAGGCAGAAAGTTAACATTCAGTACACAAAGTTGATGTGTTGGAAGCGGGAAAGATGAGCATGCGTAAGGATCGGAGTGACTGACAAGGGCCACAGTGTGAAGGCTGAACGACTGGCTCTGTTTGTCTTGTGGGGTGTTCCTGGTATGCAGTAGTAAGAACCTAAAAATGTGGTCTATGGAAGGACAACCATTGAACTGGCAAGAGTGTCATCAATACCCAAGGTTCAACGGTTGCAAACTATTGGTCCACAGTGACCTCGTCTTGAGAGCGTTTGCCGTCAACTGGCACTAACCAACTTTAACTATAGTCAGTTAAAACTGTGTATAACTATATGCTGCCAATTGCTATGAAAAGCAATATTTTTAAAACATTTTAAAGTTTTACAGTGGGTCTCAACCATGTGTCACCGTCTAGCTGCCTTGTAACTCTCAGGATGTCACTGATATCAATAATCAATACAACCTTTTCACACCATGTTTTTACCTCCTGATCACAATTGTTTTGTTCAGCTGTCAGACAGCCCTTGCATGAGGCCTGCTTTTCTGATTAGACCTCAAAGTTCCTGACCTGATTTTGTGCAATGCACTCTGATTGGTTGAATGTACCAGTGAGCAGGTCTGAAGGCATTCATCATAAAATGGCTTCTGATTGCATATTAAAATATCAAGGGAAAAATGAGTCAATCATGAATCACAGAATAATATTTAATCCAAATTATAGCTGACGAAAGTTGATTGAAGTTGTGGAGGGGAGATAGCCAGTCTTTAGTGTGAATGCAAGTTTGCATATAAACGTTTGGATGTGAAAAGCAAACGCACTGCTGTGCTTCACTGTACATAGTTTGACTTGTTTAAATCTTTGCACTTGGGTGAATATTAGGAATGGTGAGAAGGCGAAATACCCCGAAGGCATTTCTTGTATTCCCTTTTTTGCCTCTGGCTCGTGTTCCCTCTGTATTGGCAGAAAGTTTGACACACGTGTAGATACTTATATTGCACAACCCGGTTTTTCCCAAGGTCAGCGTGGCGTGTGAGTTCCTTTGTAAACATTTACATATTACCATTGTTGGTTCCCTTTAGCCTGAATGCGCCATTAAGATCTTCCCCTGATGTTAACCACATTTGTTGTAATTTGCACATAATGATGATTATCAGTGCAAAGCCACGCATGCTTTAATGAACTTGGTTACGCGTCCATAATTTGCTCATGTTATTAGGATCTGAGCCGGGCTTGTCTTTTTCCCACAGAGTTGTGATTATGAATAAGTTAAACGAACTCATCTGGAACATTTGGTGTTGATGCCAACTCCTCCTCGCTCAGCTCACACATTTATTTGCAGTAGAAATAAGAAAAACAGGAGTAAGACTGCTTTGTTGTTTAACTTCATTAGGCTTGGGTGTATATATGGCCCGCTTGTTTTTTCAGCCACTAGCAATCTTTAGTGGGGGCGGAGTCAATTTCAAATTGCGGTTTTATCCTGTACATCAAACATGAAAATAACCTGTTGTGTACTAGAGTAGCTCTTCTATGGGATCAGACCAGACATACTCGCCTTTCCTCCACACACGTACCAGTAACACTTGGGCACCACTTCCAGTTCACAGGTATTTGAGGCTTGGAAGTGGTGTCAGGAACGCCCCATGTGCCTGCTTTATTCATTTCACCTGTCAGTGCTGATAATTTTAATGTCAGGGTTAATTTGTGTATACCTCATTGCTGTTGAATTCTTGAATCTCCGAAAGTGACTCTGAATCGTTCCAGCTATAATTCAATTCACATTTTTTATGTGCTTAATAATATCATTTCTATAGCTACAGCTATCTCACTATAGAAATTTTTGTTTTACACAACATGGGAATTCGATGAAAAATGCTGCTGTAGGACCTTGTCATGGACTTGTTTCCTAGGTAGTTCCCAACGTCCATTTCCTAGGTGTGTTGTGCAGTACGTTTTTTAGGTCATTTGATGCACTTCATTATGATTTTAATAGAGGAGCCTTATGATTGCCCTCATTACACCTGCAACAGTTTTAGGTTGAGGTCTTTACAGGCTGCATTGTCTTTATAGGCCAGTCCATAGTCGATAGTTTCTCGTACACACAAGAAACCAGTGTTTTTTTTTTCCTTTTGTGTCCCTTTATGGGTTCAGTGTGTATATACGCCCAATCTTCTGTGTAATTTGTCTTATTTTGCACTATTGGAAATTCCACAGGGCACTTCTGCACTTTTTAGTGTTTCTGCTGCTATCCAAATGTACAGAATAAAATGGTTTATGTACAAGATTTATTTATTTTATTTATTCGCTTGTTTAATTATTTATTTGGGGTGGGGGGCAGTAATGTATAACATTCATATGAACGTTGAACGATTTAATTTGGACAGTCCTGACCTATTTTCCTCATAACAGACATACAACACTTTATGTGAATGCAACTATGCAGCTTTCAGATCTACCCCACCTTTAATGTATCAGTCCCTTCTGCTGAAGCCCCGCTAAATTTTTTCGACGAATGTTTGCAGGTGTGAAAATAGGCTTTCGGTATTGAATTTTAAATGCCATATGATTTATTTTTTTTTATTTTTTAAATGAAATTCAGTGAATTTTTTTTTTTTAAGTAGCAAATTAGTTCACCTTGAATTCACCTTGAATTACACCTGATTCCTTCTGTCTCGTCTTTGCTGCTGAAATGGGTTCATTGGTCTCCTGGTTTTTCTAAATTTTTTAAATTAATACAGTAATAGCAAACTAATGGTTCAGGTTTGTCCAAGATTGTGGTTTTAACATTTCCTTACGCAACACGGAATAATAAGGTGTGATGTACTATTCGCAAGAGAAGATTAATATAAAGTGCAAAAAAGTGCACTTTATAATGATGCGTTATGAGTAGTTCTTAAAACTCTTTATTAAATCATTAGGCACTGTGAACTTTTTAAATTAATGAGTTTGCATTTTCTTTAGCATTTAGCATATCCCGATTAGCCCTAATGTAAGTTTTCTGCTCCAACGCGCTTTAGTTATCTATAGAGTACTAGCTCGTGCCTGGCCTCACAGCTTTATTTAACGCAAGAAAAAACCCAGGCAGGCATTACCACCCATCAGGTAAGAAGTTCTACTTTGAGAAAAGGTTATGATCCATAATGATGAAAACATGGTATTTGGGAGGGAAAGCCACAAAGCGATATCATTTTCTAATTTCAGCACCTTTCCCATGTTAGTCCTCAGTGCTTTAATGAACTGCAGCGCAATAGCTCTGATCCCTGTTATCACAAAGACTCTCGGCAGTAATTACCATCCGCTTCCTTATTAGACACCCTCGGCCATGAGGTGCTGGCAGTGAAGGGGAGAAAGATGATTTTACTCCTCCGCTTTCGCTTACATTACGCTGGCTATTACATAAAGAGGGGAGGATATGAGTGCGGCTGTCCATTCCAAGCGTCTACAGAAGGGCTTGAACGTTCTGGGGTGATTGTAGAGCTTTTTGTTTTTGAATGTTTGAGTCTAAAATATGTATTATGAAGGTGTGCTCTGGTAACAACCTTAGGGTTACAAGTTTTTTTGTTTGTTTTTGTTTTTTTACCTCGCTTGCATCTATTTAATAACATACAAAAGGATGTCCATGTGAATGGCATGAAGACCCCAATTTGTTTGACTTTTATTTACATTCATTTGGATAACTTTTAAAGTAACATCACAGTGTAATTAAAAAAAAAAAAAAAAAAGCATAAGCACACTTCCTATGATGTGCAGGAAATTAAGGTGATGAAATGTCCGTGGGACAAAATTGGAAATATTCCAAATATCTCCAAGATCAAAGTCAGAGAAGAGTCAGCCTTTTCCTCATCACGGTCGCCACAGGCTTGCTCATTGGGGGTGTATTGGAAAATTCTTTATCGAATTGATTTTTTTATGTAAAGATGCTTTAACAATTTCAAAATAGCACTATATAGCTACAGTTGAGGTGACGGTGTTCAGGTGACAGTGCTGAACAAAATATGTCTATAGTAGATGATTCATGGGCAGGGATGTTCCATCTTAAATGCTTTATGATTTTGGAGTGTAGTTATTGTGGGTGGATAGGAAGCACCAAAATGATATCAAACACTTGAGTGCAAAAAGGGTGTTGGACTACATTACCCATCAGCCCCTTCGCTGCGTGCCTCTCTGCAGACCCACATCTGTTACATGTCAGTTCCCTACTCATTCTAAAGGTTTTGTTTTTCATGTGTATAACTTTGTACAAAATCTTTTTCACCTACAATTCCTGACGCACACTAACACTTCTCCTTTATCGAAATTTACCTGTGAACATTTTTCAGTACTAGTAATCCTGTAAAGGGGGTTGCATTACAAGCATGGGCAGAAAAAAGACCGCTTTAAACATGCTATAATTACGCCGAAGCCGACCTCACCTAGCTAAGATGCCCAACAAGGATCCAAAAATATCAGTGTGGTGGATTAAGAGTCTGCCTTTATTTTCCAGAACTGAAAAAAAATAAAAAGCCAACAGTACTAATGGCTCTGGATTCACCTGAGAATCCCAGCACAGTAACCAGTCACAATTTCAGCAACATGGTTAAATTGCTATTTTTAAAAGGCTTCAGGTGGGCCTTTAGGGGCCTGAGAGAAAGTAGGTAGAGGGCTGTGAGCACACTCGTTTACTCCTCCGGCTTCTCGCCTCAGCGGTGGTGCTGCTGTGGGTTTGGCCTATTAGCTGAATGCACTTTAATGAGAGGAGGATTGGAGCAGAGGCTTGACTCCTGCTCTGCTTTAATGAGCCAAGTGCGAGTCTGTAGTCCTCAGATCGCCACGGCGCTTTGTGGATGCCTAATGACACCAGCAGTCCCCGCGGAGATGGCGCCGCTGAGGCAATCGTCTTTCGCCCCGTGTGGTGAAATATCCAAGCAACACCTTTTTGTCACCCCGGGGTCGCCTCAAGACCAGCGTTCGTGATCAGCTTAGAGGGGGGAAAAAAACACCTTCATGCTTTAGAAGTATGAGAGAGCCTAATGAAAGGATTTTGTGTTGTAATCCAGTATGCGCAAAGAGAACACTTCACTTAACATCACTAAATCTTGGTGAATGAGACTGCATTTATGAATACAGGATTGTCGTCAGGGAGGTGGGGGGTTATTTCTGAGCCTGGCACCGATTCCACTCAGAGTTGTATCCGACTCTCATGAAGTATTCTGCTGTTTCACGATGAGAGCTTGGGTGGAAATGCTGATTAGGTAAGGATTAAAAAACATTACAAGGCATGATGTAGGAAAATCAGTGACTGGTCACTGTGGAGCAAAGCAAAGAGTAGTTTTTCTTACTCCCCTAAAATTGGAAGAGCAAGAGTACCTTGTGCTTAGAAGCCATTATATTTAACAGCCAATAACTGGGTTTCCTTCACCAAGGTTTTTTCATTCTGGTGGAGGCAAGAGAAGGACAAAGGTTAAACACTGGAGACTTAATTCAAAATGTATGAAATGTTTTATTACAGAAACAAACGATTAGTCTTTTTATAAATGACATTCAAATAAGTGCATAAATATACGCTTTGCAGCTGGAACTAGTGACACAGCGTCCGTTACTGTAAAATATGTGTGCTTTCTAACCAATAAGAATTGAGTATTTAACAATGCTGTAATGTAACAAACTTCATTGGGTGTTCTGCATGCATGCTGGCGAAATATCTGATTGGTTGGCATGGAGTTGTGTGTGTCCGACCAGTAACTTGGCCATTAGTCAGCTGCAGTCTGTGCTAGCTTTTGTCATTTTACTTAGCAGCTTCCCGGTAAGCATTCAGCATTTTCTTGAAAAGAACTACTACACAGAAATGTCATGGGTAGAGTTTACGAAGTCCTGCTAATGACTTGCTGCTCGTTAGAAAGCTTTTGTTTGTCAGGGGAAAGAAACAAGCCGAAGGTACCAAAGCCCTCATAGATGCGAATAAACACAGAACCCTAAGTGAATTTTAAAATGAACAGTTATCTTTTTAAAGGTCATGCAATAAATTACATATTACCTTTTTGTGATTAAGAAATCTCAGCCCGTGGTGCTCTTGTACTGTAGACCTCAGGCTGAGATTTCTTTATACAGCTCTCATATTCGGTTAATAAGTAGTTTGTTATGCATTTGTTCCTTTGAGTTGTCCTTAGTTTTGTTAGAATGCATTTATGTCATGGTTATTTATTTTCCAGAGCACCAAACTGATGCCATGATCTTGTAAATACTCTGAATTCAATAGCTTATGAAATCTGCTCTGTCACATCTCAGTCCAGAGTGGACTTGAGCCGTCTTCACTTGGAGGCATCAGAGGCCTGGCCGCAACGGCCTCAGTTCTGTTCTATTTCGGGAAATTTTATACTGGAGGGTTTTAAACCTTCATTAGTCAAGCTTCCATGATGTTCATGCAAATTTATCGAAGGTATATGGTAATACAAATGCAATTTTTTCTTTCATATTAAAGAGCCTTTCATAACGAATCTGTCTAAACATCATGTTACAGCATCTGTTACTGTATACGCACTGACTTCAATGAGCTCATTCGTGTTCATCAGACACCAAATCGGGTGCTGAAATGACGACCTTATAATACCGGGAGACATGAGCTCCTGTCAAAGGAGTCTTAAATAAATAATCAGATGTGTATTAAATGAATGAAAGCTTTTATGCGGTAATAAATGCAGCTCACAGCTCAAAAGTCGGGATAATTGCTTTGGACGTCAATGCAGATTCAGGCTCAGTCAACAACGCAGCATCACCGAGCGCCTGTAGTCCTATTCAAAGATCCTGACGTGCAGCCAGACCAACTAAAACAAGATTATTCACACTGGGCAAGCGCACACATACTCAGCTGTATATGTGTATACACAGAACTGGAGCCTTGTACATGTCAGATAAAAATAAAATCAGCGTTTAGTGCAGAAATGTACTTGTGTACTATCAAACCACTCAGATCAACCATGTACTGTAAACAGCCTCTTTCTTATTGTCTCTCTCCCTCTGTCTCCTATCTCTGTCTGCCACTGTTTCTCTCTCTGTCTCACTGTTGCTTGCTTGTTCTCTCTGACAGTTCCAGATTTTGTGGTCGGCTGTCCTGCCAAAATAAATTTGACCTGCCAAGGAAATAGATTCTCTCTCTCTCTCTCTCTCTCTCTCTCTCTCTCTCTCTCCCTCCTTGCTCACTTAGACATTGAGTCATTGTGGTTCTAGAATAGGAAAGGGTTCTCACTCTTGCCTAAAGCAGTTACTGGCCACTCGTGTGACTATAATGGTGAGTGTGGTGTAAGCAGGGGAGTATTCGCGTCTTGTGTGTGTATGAGAACGAGTCTGTGTAAGGGGTGTCCGCACTCTCCAAAGAGCTGAAATAATGCTTTATGGCTTTCTTTAGAGTTTGTTGATCAAAGTAGGCTGGGAGTAAGAAATAGTGCAAGTTAAAATACAATTTACATATAACAACCCACATTTCCTCTTAAAATATAACAAAAAAAAATATGGCACCCGTTCCTGTAGTGGAAAACATTACAGCTAGTTTATAGTTTGTCAGATTGCTGTGCAGTGCTTTTTAAAATAACACTTCAGCTATTTTCAGAGTGGCTCTTGGTCTGTTAACACCTTCAGACCGAACAGGGTGTACTGTTCAGCAATGCTGTGAGGTGACCGGCGTTACAGTGAAGAAGAGAAGGAAAGAGTCCTTGCTCACAATGGCAGTTGGTCAGTGTTAGGATTGGATCTTATAACCAAATGAGTGTTGAGCTGTCAGTGTAGATAATATTGATTCATACATCTTCCTTCAGGGATCATAAACATGCCAATTAAGCAGAGTCCTATTAAAGCCACTGACTGATGGCTAAAGCAATTCCGAGGTCAAGGTTGGGGGGGCAGACTTTCGAGAGCAGCGAAAGAAATCCTGTAGAATGGCAGCTGTCTAGAAGGTGGATTGAGTTTGTTTGTGTCTGGATGTTGTGCATTTTGTTTCAAATAGATAAAAGTTTTAGTTTGCACACCTGTGAAATGAGTCATAGTGCACTAAGAGATAATTCAGGTAGTGAGTGACATGCTTAATAAGGTTTGAAGGAGAAGAAAAAAACTCACGGCCAAAACCGTGAGCGCTTGCTGAGTGAGCTGTAAGTCTCAGGTGTGGACCATCTTTCATCCCCTGCTTTCCCTCCTTCGTCTTTTCCTATCACTGACTTCATCTTAGTCGAGTGTGCCGCCCCCGGGGTGAGGCTTAACTCCGTCTCTGACAGACGAAAGACCTCTTCCTCCCCCCTCTGGGCCTTTTCCACCTCATCACACACCTCCTACAACGGGGCAAATTAGGGCCAGTTTAGCAGATCTTACAACGCCACTAAACGCCGCCCTAGATCACAAACTGACTGCTGGACCTGATCGTCTCACACACACCTAGTGCTTATCTTTGCTTTTGGCCAAAACCTGCTCCTTCGCTCCCTTTCAATCACTCTGTAGTGCCCGGAGAGAAAATTTAACAGCGTTATTTAGGGCTGTCCCAGAGATAGTATCAGTTCTGGGAGTTTCCCCTGTCAGGAACTACAGCTTGTGGCTTTAATGAGAAGTGCCTGCTAGGTCAAAGGATGTCTTTAATTGCCCCATTGGCTTTTTTATCTGCAGTTCATGAGCGATTTGGATTCGTTTGAGGTGGATTCATCTCCCACCCATGCCGTATTTAGCATCTTTAAACTTTAGCCAAAAAGGCATCTCAGAACCGGGATCCCAAATGGTTTTAAAATGTGCCAAATATGTGTGACAGGAGCTTTATTAGACCAGTCGTCTCACCCTGCCGAGCTGCAGGAGGGTGTGGAGGCTCATTTTGTCCACCATAAAGACTTTATTACGCTGTTTAATTGCCAGCCGATGGCACCGATCGACCTTTCTAGCTAAAATGTCAAGCCCCTTCGGTGGGGTGAGATCCATCATTTGTCTTCTCAACTTTTTTTTTTGGTAACCTCAGAGCACTCTTGATTTCTGAACATGCTTTATGGAGCATGTCTAATAAAACAGCTAGGTTTGTTTAACCTGCACTGAGGCCAAGAAAAGAGCCGTCGGAACACAATTTTTTATTTTTGAGAGGCTGATTAAAAAGTGTGAAACCACGGAAAGATGGTTTGGCATGTGACCAAGCTTTGACAACACATGCAAAACATGCACTTGGAATACTTGCGTAATCCCCGTACTTGTGTTTTTATTCACGAGTTTGGCCTCGGATGCACTAAGTCACTTTCGTATTGTTCTTACAGAATTTGTTTTCTAGAAAAAAATTTACATTGCTGTATAAAAATCATCCTTAAAGAAAAGGTAACACGTTGCACATATTTGTTTCACAGGGCATGAGCATAAACACCCTCCCCCCACTTAAGTTTCAATTAGTTTAAATTACATTGTTTTACTTGATTTTACTCAATGACCCTCCACATTAGGATTTTTAAACATGATTGCCATGATTAATTTTTAAGTGACTCCCCGCCCCCCCAGTAATTTATTGCCCCCATACTGCCCCCACATAAATGTATTTTCTTATGTTGATGGCTGTTGATATTCACCTGTTACCTGTAGCATGTTTACTTGCATCCAGGGCATAACACGTCACGGCACTTTCACCTGTTTTTCATGTAATCACCTTACATAATTGTGTGCGAGCGTTATTACACTTTCTGAGAGTTAGATGAAGATCTTAAACCATCAGTTTTGTAGGCTTGACCTCGAGGAGGATCTCCCTGTGTCAGTGTAAAAGAAAAAAAAATGTGGAAATAACCCAGATTTATAGCTCATGTTTGAGTGAAGTTTTGCCATGGTAAGAAAAGGAATTATTTCCTTCCGCCCGAGGAGACATTTGAACATCTTTTGAAGTCGACTTTCAGCATGCTTAAATTGCCTCATTGCATAAAAAGGCCAGATGCGTTTCGGATAGCAGACACGAATTGTCTTTTCACACTAAACTTTTACAAGCGCCCAGCAGCACTGTACATGCTCTTCTGCTTTTTGGGGTTTGTTTTAGTTCCCCCCACCCCACCCCGCCTGATAGCCTTTCAGCTTCGAAACACAGCACTAAAGCAATGAGAAGAAATCACACAGCTTTTGTAGCTTCGCCAAACCAATATTTTGAGTCACAAGATTTGAGTTTTGGACTACTTTCCAAATGCATGTTTTACCTGAATAACAAGTAGTCAACAGTTTTACACACAAAACATTCCCATTAATCCGCTGCACAACCTGGGCTACTTTTATAAATGGAAAAGGCTTTTAGCGCACGACGTAAACAAACACTCTAATACTAGGTAATAGTTCGCCGTGGGTGATGTTCAGGGAGCAGCAGTGGCCAGTCTCTGTGGCTTCATTATCACTCTAATTTGTATTAGTGAGGCTGATCCTCTCAGGAATAATTATGTATCCAGTGTGTGCTCTCGTAATGAGGTTAAACTTAGTTCTTCACTAAGAACAAGAGCCCAACTGAAGTTGTGAAGAAGCAGGAGAGCAGAATCGGTTGCTGTGCTCTGGGTTTTGTTTTCCATCCTTTTTTTAATTGATGATTGCTGTCTGTAGCTTGTCCTGGCAAGCGCACCTGGTCTCAGTTTAAACACTGTGATCTGCAACAATAAGGAAGAGATTAAGAATATTTATCCATTAATCAGTGCATGGAATTGTTAATTAGGTCATATTAAAGTAGCACAATGTTTTTAAAGCAGCACATTTGTTAAGCATCTGATAGGAAATGCATTTGGACTTGTACTTTCAATAATACTTCTGTTTCTGTATCATGTACCCAAAGCTTTATTTAGTCAAGAAGGGAAATAGGTACAACTTTTATGCTGTTTAAAAACCACCTCATTGTTTCATCATAACCAACACTCGGTGTGCAGGAACAGAACACATGGCCATAATTGGCTGAAAATTCAGACTTGGAAACACTACTGTTTTGTAATTGCTTACCCTTATAGCAGTGGCACTACTGAGCGATGCCTCACAGGCATAGATGACTTGAATGGTTGTCCTGTGCCCCATGCCCCTACAGGAAACCCAATGAGGCACCTGCATCACCAATTTAAAAAATAATGCTAATAAAAAATTTATAAATTATTAACAATGCTGATACCCAAAACAATGGACTCATGCTGAGCCAAAAAAAAAAAAAAAAAACAGTAGGCACACAAACTTCCATAGAGTGAAACACCAGGAATTAGTGGAACATGAACTCGTTAAATGAAGAATTGAACTAACAAGACAGGTGATACAAATGAAGGTAGAAATCAGTGAGTGAAAGACAGTAAGAAGTGTTAACCTTTCCTTCTTTTGCTTCAGTCCTTATTCAGAAAACGCAGTGGAGGCTCATTTTAGAGAAAGATTGTAAGGTACTTTTAGCAGAGTTTTCGATGTAGATGACCGTAGTCTATGAGGCTGTTAAATGCTTGTCAACGTGTAGACAGAATTCTTTTGCTCCACTTGCTCAGAGACTTGTTTCTTCTACCCTCCAATTCATGTCTAGTGGCCTCCCAGCTGTTTGTTCTTGTGCCTGGGTTGAGAAACAGCCTACAGATGTTTATAGCTTCTGACAAACTTGAATATCTTCAAAAGGTTTCGCTAGAATCAGAGCTCTCTGACTAGTACAGTCATAGTTATAATAGCTAGTTAAAATGCCGTCTTTGTGACTATTTTGAACTGTGTGCTACAGCTCCCTCATGATCGCAAGTCAACTAGCTTTTCAGGAACATACAGAAGTCATGATGAAAGGATTAGAATATGGATAGAAGGCACCGTGGGTATCTGTTTCTGTTTTTAATGCTAAGCATAAATGAGCCTTAAGAGGAATATAATGATGTCGTTTGCAGTATGGAGCCACTGAACTTTAAGATGGTGAGCTTTGCTCCACTACCATTAACTGAGCCAGATCTAACAACGTTATATTCATCTAACAGCACACCCCAATCTGTTCTGTTCCTATCAGAAACCATGACGTCATTCTTAACATGGCATAAGCAAGTGGGAGCTCTGTGTAGCTTGGATATGGAAAGGCTATGATTATACGTTTGTCACTTCAAGCATGTGCCTTGTACATGAATTTTACTTGGTTAAAAAAAATTGCATCCTGAATGTAGATATCAGTAGTCGAACACCAGATCCTGCTTCAAAACACAGCCGACATCCAAGAACACACCAGCCTGACAGAAGCAGAGAAGCTTCATATCTCATCAGCAATCTCCACTTATCTCTCACCAAGCTAACGGGTTAAGTCTCCACAGAGCTACTAACATTAACAGTAATGGTGCTTTATCATAGTTATCAGAAGTCTGACGAGGATCTGTATCAAAAGTTGTACTTGCAAAGACTCTTTGCACCTGCAGTGAATAACTGTCTCAAAGTCTTGTGTGTGCAATAGATATAAATTAACCATGAACAAAAGCATATTACAGGTATAAGGAGCTTTAGATATGGTGAACGGCCTCCAGTGAACCGAGAAACTGGACCCAAAAAAAAGCTTGCTTCTCCTGTCCAGCTCTTCCTCTCATTAAATGCTCTCTTGTTTTCTTTTCTCTTTGTGGTTCAGAAAGAGCACCAACTTATCTGCATTGGGGAGGGGATTTATTAGTACAAAAAAAAGATAATTGCTACCCATAGGGCCACGGGAGGCCTGATTTACAGCCCCTACTATTTAGGATTCCTTCAAGCCGGCGGTCCAATGCTCTTTATCTCCCCCATGGTGGTGGTGCTGAGAGGCGCGGGGTCAAGGCCGGACTTTGAAGGGTGAGTGCCGCCCTGGCTCACTGGCTCGTTCACTCACTCACTTGCGGCACACTTTGGCATTGACTGATGCAGGAGGAGGAAGCAGTATGTTGAACATCTGTTAGGGAGCTGACAGGCACCTGCTGAGAAACAGACAACGTTCCAAAAATTCCAGCCTTCCTTCAGCCTTTGTTTTGGAAAGCACGCTGAGCTCAGGATGACTCATTTATTTCTTCCTGAGGAGAGGCTCATCAGCCGAGCTTATCAAAATGTGATTTAAGAGCAGGGAACAGCGAGAAGAGACATTTTGTGTGGGTTTTTTTTTTTTAAGAACCTATAAAACCACATGCATCAAAGGTCATGTATCAAAGAAAAGCACATTTGTAAAGAGGTTCCAGAAACTTCTAAGGAAAGGATGAGATCCAGAACTGTGTTGAGAAGGAGTGTTTCTGCTTTTTCATCCTACAAAAGTATAAAATTTTCAGGTGTGTAATGGCAGTAACATTTACGGCAGCACTATGACTAGCAATTATGGCACCCTATAGGTACAGTACAGTAGGGTGAATTAAATAATTATCGTTAACGCAGGATTGCTACGATCTAATTGGTTCCGTATTTCAGGATAATAGATGTCCACCTTGCAAACTCGGGACAATGCTTGAATTAAAATGATGGACAAAGACTTGCCACTTTAGCATTCAAAGGATGCTGTAATGGAGCATGCATAGCCAGTGTCATAATTTAAATATGCAAACCACAAAAAACACAAAAACACAAACCACAAACCACTAAAATCCTATTTTGTTTGTTTTTATGATACTGTGTAGTATGTGCTAGACACAATTTTGCCTTCGGCTGAGAATATCTGAGAAGTATACTCCTTGGGGACTGCAACAAATAAAGGTTCTTGCTTGGACGTGGACACACAAAGGCTGGAAAAGATCTTTGCCGAATGCAGGCTTGTCAAAATGACTGACCTTCAGTCCAGTAAGCATATGTCCAGCTTTCTTTTAGAAGAAAGTACCATCACCCATTCTAATAATTTATTATGCGTTTGCTTTAACGTAGTCACCTGTTAACCATATGACAATATAAATGGTATCAGTAATATCTGACCCTTCCCCTTCAACTCCTTTCAGGCTGGTGTTACATCTTAACTATGGTCAGAGGTACAGGAGAATGTCCTTCACTGCTGCTAATCTCGAAGTTCTTTAATCAGATATTGGATGTTCTCGTCTCCACGTGGGATCACCAATGGTTGGTTTCTTTGAGTGACTTAGCCACTAGGTCACTGCATGAGGGCAGTGTTCCTGTCAAGGAAGCACACATGGTCTGGCAGACAATCTGTCAAACTAACCCCAGCGCATTTTGTTACCAACACCATAGTTCACCCGGTGGCCTTGAGGGATTGAGACCCTGGTCCGTTATGAACCAACAGCAATGGTCTACTCAAGGTCTTGAAAGGTGGTTTCCACAACTGTTTTTGTTGGAACACCCAACCAAGCCCTTGTCTTGGCAGAGATGTGTGAAACCACTGTCCAGGCAATATGCATTTGTGAAGGGTGCCCTAATACAATGGGCAGTAATGGCTGTGTCTTAGTAATTCAGGGGTGATGGAAGCCCAGCGTGTAGCCTGGCAGTCCGTGTATGCTGGGAGTATACTCTTTAGCTTGTAAGGTCGTTGCCTTTCAATGGATGAGCTCGATCACATCCCACCACCTTCCAGTTGATCTGAGGGTGAATCTGTTCCTTACAACGTAGTGGTAAGGTTAGCCAGTTGTAAAAACTCCACCTCTGGTTAGGAGAGATAACCATGGAACGTTAGAGAGAATTCATGTAACCATGAATCACAAGAGATAGCCAACCTTAAATCTGTTAGAAGCTTCTGAAGGGAATATCTGCATTTACTAGTAGCATTTTTAGTGTCATGTGGTCACCACAAGGCTGGCAATATCGAAACTAGCATGCTGCCGTACGGCACGGTTTATCAAAATAGTATTTGGTATATGGAAAGGCATGCTAGTTGTTAAAGACGTGTACAGTTTCAAATGCTACGCTTTGTGTTAAATGTCTCAAGATTTGTGTTCATGAATAGAAGGGAAGGTATCCAGATGTTGAAATACTGCCCTTGGCAGTTATCCAAAGTTCATAGAACATGGTTACATGAATAACCTAACCTTATTTTTTTTTTCGTTTCTTCAGAAAAACTCCCCCATAAACTAAAACATTCCTGATTCCTCATTAAGTTTTGTATCAACAGCTGCTTTAACTGTAAAATAAATGTGTTAATCCCACCCCCTCTTCAGTTCAAGTGACCAATCAAACTGGCTGATAACTATTACTTAACGTTAAATCTGAAGTGTGGTCAGATTCCACTGTTAAATGTTACGTAATCTGGGAATCTGTTTGATAATCCCTTACTAAATGCCCTGGATTCCCAAAACTGTTCCTGCGACCTCTAAAAGCCTTCTGCAGTTGAAACTCGCCTCATTCCTGTATGAGATGAATTATCCAGTATCATTCACAACTGTTTGTATAGCTGAGGAACATAACGCCTTGAATTGACAAAGTGGCCTGTAAGCCTTTTCCATTTGTGGACACAGCTGTGCTCTTCTTCCTCCAACCTTTTCCCTCTCCCATGTTATGGCTGCTATTACCTGGGCACAGGTGACATATCTCCAGGGCTGACTACATGCTCCGGCACAGCTGGCGGCCAAACAGGATATGAAGAGCAGAGATTCTGTCTGTCCGCACTGATCCCTGAGCTTCGGCCGTGAGGTCAGCGGTTCAAATCCCAGGTGTTATGCCCTGCAGCAGGGCACGTCCTGTCTAAACAGTGTAAATGGTTACCAGGAATGTCAAAATGAACCCACAGATCAAAGGGGCCCGGTCAAGCAATAGATTCATGACATACAGTATGTGCGAGATCGACATGGAGCTCAGGAGTGTACTGAGAAAATGCTTGTATTTTTAACGCTAGAATAAGCATTAAATTGAACACATATTCAACACTGAAGGTTTTATTATGGAAAGGTAGAGAAGATAGATTACAAAACCAGTTATTCCACTGTGGATATTAGGACTGGTACACAAAATATTACATGTATAATACACTCACGGCAGGCTGACATCAATGGACAGGCAGTGCAAAGTCTTTTTTTTTTGTGGAACAACTACAAACAAGTACTAAATTTTTAGCATCCACATGTTTTTATTTGTGGATTAAAATGGATTTTTTAATTAAGATGGAATTTAAACAGGAAATTTAATGGATTAACACTACTACTAGATTGTGGAGATGTGATTTTTTAATATTTTTTTTTCCATTGCGTCCATCTGAGATTTTGTTGTTGGTGACGTGTCTGTGTGTTGTGGAATGTATGTAAGATTTGTATAATTAATTGTTTGGATATTGGAATTGAGCCAAGCAGGGTCAAGGTCACAGCAAGGTCAAATGTACTCCATGTTTAAGAACTTTCATGGCTCGGGATTTCCCATTGGTCCACTCATCTGTTCATCAGTTGGAAACTCCTGCTGGTTCAACATCTCAATTAGTGGTTAACTAGAGGATTGAATCTTCCTGTATCCCCATGGTGTGCTGATTTAGCATTGATCCACATGTGATTTAAAAGAGATATACTTTTTTTAAATGTATCTATTTATTTTTAGTTTTGTGGAATTAAAAAAAAGGAAGTAATACAGTGGCTAAATGTGAAGAGGTTCTGGGTCTGATTTCTTAAGATACCATATTTATTTATTTATTTATTATTTATATAGGTATTTATAGATACCAAGATTTCCATAAAATGCTTTTATAACAAATAATAACAAAGTAGATTATGCTCACAGTGTCTGGTCAAAATTTCAATTACACAAAGGGAAAAGGACAACCGTAAGTTTTATGTGGTTTGAGTGCATGCTTTTTCATGCCACTCTTGCATATTACAAACATGACTTCATAACACGGCACAGGTATGTGGCCTATCTGTTTTTTAAGAGCATGAATACATGTAATAGTTTTATACTTTCTCAACTCTTTCATAAACCAGTCCAGTAGAAAGCATTACTGAGTGGTTTTAGGGTTTTACCTCTCCCATTCAGAACCATGTCCATCCATAACTGGTTACACTAAAATGAAGGGTTTCTCTAGGGTTTTTTAAGGGTTCAGAGAATAATTAAGGGACCGTTATGGGGAATCACTCTGGCAGTGAGTCACAATATCAGGAGAAGGAATGAAAAGAAAAATAATTCTGAGCCTTCTTAAAAATCTGTCTTGAAAAATGGCTATTCAGATTCACTGTTCTCCAATTAGAGAAGAACGAAAGCCATTTGCCATGTTTACACCAGTATGGAGAAACACAGAAGGGAATTTTAAACTGCATCTCCTCCTGATTCAATTTCCATTTCTTTCATTCCCCCTTTCTTCTCCGCCTGAAAGATGTCACTTCGTCTGAACATTTTGCTCCTCCCGCGTATCGCCGCCTCTTTAGAATAATCTCTTTGCCGGCACAGAAATCTCACCGGCGGATAATCAGAGATAAATATGCTTAATTGAGGCCAAGTGAACTCTCCCTATCTCCACCACGGACGAGCAATCTGAAGGAAACGTGATAATTAGAATGGCTTTCCTCAGAATGCTGAGAGAGGCACATACACACTTTGCAGCATTTTCCTCATTTTGTGGCTTCAGAAGATAGGAGTATTCAATGAGCTGTTTATGAGCTTTGCTTAATATGATAACTATTTTGCTGCTGCATACAAGACATGAAGTTTATACAGATTACCTTTGCCGATGAAAGAACAAGGGCATTTCAGTCTAATATCCAGTGTCTGTTCCAGTTGATTTTGGTAATGACTGGACCACATCTCTTCGTATAGTAAGTGCTTGGTGTGTATTTCATAACAAACTTGGCAATCAGGGTGTGGGAGGAAATGGTGCACTATGAGCCTGAGGAGATATAGCAGGTCCAGGTCAGGAGGAGGTGAAAATTAGTGTTCCTCTCCCTTTTCAGAGGGTTCTGAAAGGCTAGCATGCATGGTCATCCCAAGCACTGATGAGACTGGACTGCCAGCACCCGAGGGAAGCGAATGTCTAATTACCTATTGTGCCTGACAGAAGCTCCTTAATTACCAACTTCATTAGCTCGCCGCTCTTTGTTTTTCTTCCAAGGGGGCTGGAGGGATGGGGTGAGGGAGGAGGAGAGTGAGGAAAAGGGAAAGAGATGGTGTTTTAGCACCTTTTTCTCCCCCTTTTGAGCAGCGTTCTCTCTCTCTCTCTCTCTCTCTCAGGAAATGTTAAAACCTCAGTCAGGGATCTAATTAGATTCATAGTGAGAACGAGACACCTTCTAACTAGCCTCTGGAGTCCCCTAAAAGGACAGCAAGTGACTGGACAGTCAAAAAAATAGGAGCTACACACCTCCCTTTTCCCTTTAAAATTTTTTTTATGCTTACACACACACACCCTTGTGTGAATTGGCCTGATTTGCTCTCTCCTCAATTTGAGACAAAACAACCAGCACTATTAAGATTCAGCAAGCTTCTGCTCACTCTTCTAAAGTTTCTTTCCGAATTCTTGGCAGCAGAATATTCTGCATGCTCTCGAAGCCCCCGTTAAAACCTGAAAAAAATATTTAATACGCCCTGAACGTCTACGATTTCTTTGCAGTCCAATGTAAAACGGGTTCAAACTGACACCCAAAAAAAATTGATGCGAATTTTGAGGCTTTACTTTATAAACACTGCTCCGTTTCAGTGATGATTGGATTTAACTGGAATAAAAAGCAATAATAGAAATCGGTACCGCGAAAATAAACTCTATTTATATTACAGAGCCGCTGAGGGTTATTTTTTAATAAGGCGTGACTAGGAATTAATATATCGAAGCCTCAATTTAATATTCCAAGGCCACAAACTAAGTATCTAATGGTCATGACTTATGTTGTGGCCATGAATTGTGTAACAGAACTCCCGAACTTAATATGCTGTGGAACCTCATACTTAACACGTAGCCTCCATTTTGGGTTTTTTTGGCCACCATGAACGGTAAAGTTGATTTGGTGTGAAAACTCACTTAAGGTGACCGGATCATGGTATCCACCTCGTAATACTGGCGATGCATCGCTTCAAGAGTAAAATGACATCAATCTATGATGAGTTTCCTATCGTCTGACTCAACTGTTTTTTTAAATCTCAAGGGCATAACGTATTCAGCCGTGGCTACACCTTATTAAAATACAACCACCACGTCACTTTAGCAGCTCTAAAATACTGCACGTCCCCGACAGTGTTCTGATGGAGCTTTGACTTGTAATTGGCTTGTACTGCTTTCCTATTATTGGCTAACAGATTCTTGGTGCTAACTGGCTCGACTGATGCATGCCTTTAATTTCATGAGTGTGCAAGATATCGGTGGTTTTCTCCACACTTTGTACAGGAAATAAATCTTCTCGTCGAAACCTGCGTGCTATTAAACTGAGGTCACTAAGTTGAAACTTGTATGGCGATGTGTAGTTTCCTTTGGCTTGTCTTTGGTTCCAGGCGAGTGTTTTGGAGACACTTTACAGTAAATGGTTCAGGGTTTTATTAAATATTGTTGTACTCCCCTCAGAATGATGGACCACCAAAATATCAGTATTTTTGTCAGCTTTATTTGTATAAATGCACTGGTTCCTTCTCCAAGCAGGTTGAACTGCCAGACCATCTAGCTTAGATAATAAATCAGTAATGTTGGGTTGCAGGTTTTATAAATGATAGCTTTACTGGATTTCACAAAATCAAGGGTGCTGGTATGCAATCTGATAGAGATCTATGAGGAAATTATGAAACATGTTTAGACATTGCAAAAGACTGTGATTTTCATTTCACATGTCGATTTTGCAGCACTTTAGTTCTGTTCTGCCGCTTTGTATTGTGATGTAGATTTTCTTGCGTTTTGTAAGTATACCTGTTGACCTCTTAATTTGTATACACTTCTCTCATTCTTACATCTCTGTTAGCGTGTTGTATGGATGATGTATCTAACCCAAAGGTCTTTCTTTTCTTCAACAGCACCTCCTAAATGTAGTATTCCTCATATACCGCAGCAAGTTGTCAACTGCTTTTGTTTTTTAAAGAAGCACACTTTATCTATTTAATGGTTTAATCTGGAACCTTGTTGAAACAAGTCGATCACTGCTTACACCAGCAAAAACACTCCATGATTTTTTTTCTTGATATGCAAATTATTTTGGTTAACATTAGAAGTCTCGAAGCACCTCCGGTCCTGTAGTCTTTCCCACTTAGTGGAAAACTTAAAGCTCTGATTGTTACAAAACACTGACACTGGAGACTCCTTCCATAAACGGTCAATCATCTCCATACAAGAACGTGAGCTGTTACTATAGAAAGAAACCATGTTAGAACCTGTCCATTAATAGAAACTACTGCCAGAGTTTTTTCAGCTATGTATAATGTCTTCTGACCAATCAGAATCAAGCATTCTGTAGTTCAGTGATCTAAAAGGAGTTGTTTCATCAAGATATATTAGAGATGTTCAGTGATTATAAAGACTGATTTTCTGTAAAACTGAATTCTTGGTCCTGATGGGTCTCAGAGTAAGCCTGTGCCTGCACCATGTCCTTGCAAGTAGTATTGTACTGAAAATAATACTGCACTAAGTACTAAGTAGTACTGAATTCTTGCTATAATGTTTCCCCAAGAGGTACAAAAACCTTCAGGTTTCTAAACGTTTTTCAAACATGAACAGTTTGTTTAGCATTTGGTTCATCCACGTTAGATTCAGTGACTTCCATTATATAAGTATTTTTATTAAAAGTCCTTGTACTGGATCAGTAATGTTTAACGTGTAGTCATGATTTAGTTACATGTTGGTATTGATATTGCTTGATCTCAGTGACATGGCCACAACTTTTAAAGTCGGTGTCATTTCTATGCTTTGATCTAACTGAACCCCCTGATGGCAGTGGCAGAGTATTCAAAGGCTAGAACTTCCGAAGTTGTAATTTCATATGAATGATTTGTAAGATGTATTTGATGCTTTTTGCCTGATGGTTGTAGGTAAAAATTATTCCAAATTGAAAGTCTAGAAGAATTTTTTTGAATTGATTACCAATAAAACAATGGCAGTGCCTACTGTCTTGGCAGATTTTAAGTATTCTCAAGAGTCATAGTTTCCATTAGCAGTCCAGTTCTTGCAATGATCAGTCTGTTTTATGTAATGACACCCCTGTAAATCATCCTCTGTATAGAGGGTGAATTTTCTCTTGGTGCTATACATGTTCCTGTATTTTTTTAAGGGTAACCTGATGAAAGCACATGATGAAACAAATTAAAAGCTGAAAGGTCTCGTGGTAGCATTGCTTAACCTGTTTTTTGGCAATACTACTTGTAAATGGAGCCACTTCTGATAAATGCTGATGGATTAAATAGTTTTGCTTTAGCCTCGTATTGCATTATCAGATGTAACATTCAGTGGAGAGTTAAATGGAGCATCAGAGGCATCATAAGATAGAATAACAAATAGATGTTTATGGATCACATGGATAAAGAGATTTACGTTCCTGATGTTCCCGAGTCTTCCCAGGTTTCCAGAGCCAGTTATTGTCCAGGATCAGTGGTTTTCAGTTCCACCCTCAGGAAACCACTGACCTGTAAATTTAGAACCTTCCCTTATATGTACATGATCCGAATCATCTCAAGATCTGGAAAATTTAAAGTTCTAAAAAAAATGAAAAATATTTCATATACAGTTTGTAGCCTGTAAAAGGCCGAAATGTTTGTTTACTGAAGCTTTTAAACTGAAATAAGCAAGTTTGTCTATCTGCATTGTGCCTGTGAGCCAGCTTCCTCTTCTGCTCCTTTAATTTAATTATTGGTTATTTAAAGGGATAAATCCCTCCGAGACGAACTCCTTATTTTCAGGGAACCCCGGTAGACTCAAACATCTGTACAGTCACTGAAAAGCACCGAGGAAACGCGCGCTCGCAGTGCAGCTCCGGAGTAAACAAACATTAAGCACGAATTAAAAGAATGTAAATATAAAAATACAAATTATAGGAAGAGAAAATTAAATAAAATTGGTATTTATTTCTGTACTCTGAGTGTAAGGAACAGTGTTCCAGTTTTTCCGTGTTACGGCAAAGGATTCTTTTTTTTTTTGATTGACGAAACAATTTTACTGACCAGTTTACTACAACAACAAACACTTTTTTTCTTCTGTTTACTTGCAAATTACGTTTGCTGTATACAAACTTTACACTTTACTCCAATATGAGGTCACTTGTGACCTTTACCTTTTTAGATTATTTAATTTTTCATTTTTATTTTTTTTTTAATATGCAAACCACAGATAAATATTTCGTTTTGATGACGCAAGGGAATCAGTTTTAAACAATAGACAAATTTGATAATGGCAAAAGGGACGTTTTTTTATTCTAGGTTATGCTGTACAACACCCAGCTTCGTGAAATCCGACGTTCAGCTCACCTTTAATATTATAAGATCATATAGTACCGTTATAGAGTCATTTTCTGTGGGACGCGAGACTGCTTAATGTCCCAAAGAGGGTTTACTGAATGTGATGATCACAAGTACAAGTTTACTGTATTTGCAGCGAATATTAAAACAAACATATGAAGCGAAAAGAGAGAGACAGCCAATGTGTACAGTTAATTCAACAACCTTTTACATGAACCTCTTGGGGGGAAAGAAGTTGGTATGAGTAAACATGTACACACAGATTCTTCATAAATAGTCTTGTAAACACAGTTAAATACTTCTGGGTTTGCTCAGACTTTCTAAGTCGCAGAAAATACCAATGAATTGAAGTCAAAAGTGCGATGCATTTCCTATAAAGGTCTGATTTATGGGATGCACAAACTCAATATGTCAAAATACCACACTGTCATTTTCGAGCGCCGAGTTTTAATGCCAGCATGTTTTTAATCTCCACATTTAAAAGTATGCAATATTTACGGGTGCTGTTAGTCAGAGGTTGGCTTTATCCTGCGCACCGAGTGCGTCCTGGTAAAAGTGCCATTCAGCCGGATGAGCGGATGTAATTAAACCTAGTAATTGCCGATTAGAGGTTTTGGGTCACTGGGGTTATTTGATATGAGTCTGTTTTTTAAAGATGGCCAATTATGGCGCATCGCTCGCGCAAGGAAGGGTGCAAACTTTACCTCTCTCTCTCTCTCTCTCTCTCTCTCTCTCTCTCTCTCTCTCTGTGTGTGTGGGGGGGGGGTGCATACTGTGTTGTGCTTGTGTTTTATGAAACTAGACTGGAATGAACCTTGATGATTGATCGCTGGGTTTACTCCATAAGCGTGGCGATGCAGTTAATGTGTTCCTCCTCCGATGTGTTAACGTACTGTGGGGTTAGGTAAGCGGGTCACGGGGTCACCGGCCCAGCAGGCTTGTTGGTAAAAGGAAATTCGTGGCAGGATGTTCATGGCGCGTTCGGTCGCGCTCATAATCCAGCTTTCACTGTTTCTGGTATGCGGATGAATAGATCAGTTTCGAATAATAGACTCATCATTGGGGACGTAGGGATAATTATGACCCAGTTGATTTTATAAATTGAGAACTTATGACTCGATCAGATGATTAAATTAGAATTCGTTAATAGGAGTGAGTGATTAGATAATGAATTTATTTGAAGTAATCGTATAATTCATGTCTGATTAAGAAATCAATGGGTACAGTTGTGACATAACTGCTGCGCGTGAGTCCTAACGTCGTTCATTCAGAACTGATATCACAATTCTCTACTTGTATTTATTATAAGTATGTCGTAATTCTTCATTCATACCATAATAACATAACCATCGGGTTTTGTCGTGTGCTTCGTACAATACACATTCCATCATTTTTGTTGATTTCCAAACTTTTGTCTTGTGATTTATTAAAGGCATTTTCTGTCCCTATATACAATACGTATACATAATTCGCATTTAAACAAATTAGTCTCTCCGTCGTTAAATGTAAAAACTCGATGCACTGAAACTCGAATGAATGAATCTCTGTGCTACGCCAAATTTGTTTGCAGCGGATCAAGGCACTTTGTCTTTATCTCAGTGCCAACTTGAAAAGATATAATTATCTAGTTTGAACAGGACGGCTATGAAATCCTTCTCTGGTTCTTTTTTTTTTTTTGGCGGGGGGAGCTCGAGTGGACTGAGCTCCTCCAGATAGGAGTAATGAAGTTGTGCAGTCCAGAGATACAAAAGGGCATTAACCTCATTAGCATGAAACCTTTTCTTGCAGCCATTGTGGGACCCCCTTTCAGCCTCCTAATCCCTCTATTTCAAAGCTGGGTTTGTAATAAAGCTTTTAAGGGAGTTGGGATTGTTGGGGGGGGGTGTTCCTTCAGCTTCTCTGAAGATTTTTTTTTATTGCCGTTATAGTTATATATTTTCTTCCATAGACTACAGCCAAAAGTTTTTGCCAAGTTTCCAAAATAAAACGATTGCTCTGTATACATTAATACAAGTGTTCCAACAAGAAATTGTTAGACCTGAATGCATGCAAATAAATAAGGCATTGCTCCGAAAATGGCACAAATTTAAAACAAAGCTTGCATTTTAAAAGCGCTTTGCAGCTTTCTCCTTATCGCCTTGTGCGGGGCAGTCAGATTGTACTAAATTATGTCCAACCAGGCCCCCTTTGGATCCACGGATTAACAGATTAAAGTGGACCACTGGGCAACGCATCCCTCCTCCCTTTCCCTTCATATTACTCGTATGATAATTGCCTAAACTGATTTGCACTTTCACAAAGGCTTGTAAGGACTCTTTGTGGCCTGAGCGGACCAGACGCTGCTTTTTCTGTCTGTGAAAATAAAACTGGTTTAATGCCGCGAGAAAAATGATGGAAAGAAGGGGGAAACACTTCGTCCGGTAAAGTAGCTAAGTGGAAACAGCATCCATTTTGTGCTTGTTTTTGTTTTCCGACTTTACCAGATAAGAAGTGTTTTAATAACATTTTACACCCCTGTTTGTACTGTCGGTATGTAAATATGATCATCTTAGCATGTAAATAGATCATAACATGAAAGGTTAATTATTTTTAGTTAGTGTGATTTTCTAGGCCTATCTGAATACACCCCTATATTTAACATACCCGGGACTATATGCTGAGATTCAATATTTTATTGCCTAAATTATTTTTTTTATGATTTAGCTGTAAAGTCTGTTCTGTGCTATATCGATTTGATTAGCTGTTTATATTTATTATTAGATATCAATTAGCTTTTATTTAAATAAACAGATTGAATTATTTAGTTGTCGTGTTCGTACACGATGGTAATGGAAACAGGGGATGGCTTCTGCCCACAAACTCGCCAAGTCGTTCTGGTTTTTTATTCTGAGCAACATGATAAAACTTTATTGACAAAATATTGACAATTATATACTTCTTGGAAGTATATTTTGTGTTAATTGTAGCAAACTTAACACAAACACAAATTATTTACATTCTGGTAAAAGAAATTTCTAACAAACATTAGCCTTTTAAGTATCTCTGTACATGGAATATATACGTTCAGTGCTTTTGAAGTTTTTGCTGTACGGCTGTCAATTATAATTTTTATGACTATTTAATTTGTGGAAATAAGTGAGATTTGTAGCAAGAAATAGGGTGTCATGGTAAACCGAAAAAAGAAAAATTCAAGGAATGTCACTGACAGTTTATTGTAATTGCTGTTAATTTTTCGCTCATTTTCTTATAAAACACTTAAACGCAGCATTGCTACTTCATATTGTTTTCACAACCACTTGGACACGATAATTATAAATTCAAAGACTGCACACGTTTCTTTTTTTTTTTTTTAGAAAAAAAAATAAAACAAACACATGACATTTCCCAGATTGAGAAAATAATCCAAATAAAGTTACTTTATAAGAAGGGTTAAATTAATTTCGCCTACGCCCCCCTCTAAAAAATTGCTATATCATGCAATTTCAAGTTTTGCAAATTAAATGGATTTTGGTAGTTTTAATAAAAATATTTTCAGAAGTGCAAATGTCCTATGCGCATTAGGAGTTTGAGCGGGTTGAGGTGGGACTGGGGGCGTGGCCATGTACTACCTGTCAATCATGTTGCCTTGGCAACGTGGAAAACGGTATTGACAGTTTCCTCGTGGTGACGGTGGCAGGATTTTCTCACCCCCCGAGCTGCCGAGATCCGAAGAAGAGAAATTGGCTTTCCTCTTTTTTTCTGTCTTTCAAGGCGTCCTTTATCCGTGTCACACTTCACTCCACGTCGGTTTTTGTTTGTTTGGGGTTTTTTTGTTGTTGTTTTTGTTTTTTTTAATCGTCCGACGTGACGTCTATTTCCTCGGGACTCGACTGTTTTGTCGCGAGCCTCCACCGGTTCACGTGATGCGTGCCTTTCTTTTTCTGCTGCGAGTCCGAGCCTTCCTCCTCCAGTTTCTGACGCTTAAATTTCGTTCTTCTATTCTGAAACCAAACTTTGACCTGCGAGGAAGCAGAAAGGGGTGTTTTAATTATTTATAAATAATTAAATTGCACAAAATGCATGGAAAAAATTATAGGATAAATCATTATTTGATTTAAACCTCTATTCTGATGTGTGTATATGTATGCATTGGTTATTTAAAAAAAGAAAAAAACCAGGCCTCTCAGCTTTAGTATCACTGATCTGGAAGAGCTTGAATAGCTGAACAAGAAAAAAGGCACCCAGTCATACTATCCGAGAGTCCAGTCTAGATAGCAAGTCTTCAGGACACAACATTACAGTCTAAAAATACTCAAAAGTTGCATACGGTTTTATATTTATTTCTTTATTTGCTTTTCTAACTGGAGTTTGAGTTTTCTATTTTAAATTAACTCGTAGCACCTTTTCTAAACATGGATAAATGGTAGAGTCGCTTGGATTGTGTCCTGAAGTGGACGTATTTTGAAACGTGAGCATGTACAATAACCTGTCAATATTTAATGTTCAAAATTGGGAGCACTGTCCAAAAAAACCTAATTACCCTGTCCTAAAAGCATTCACACTACTCCTTTAATGGGAACATAGAGGAAAACAACCTTACGTGTGTGTGTGTGTGCGCGTGTTTTATTTATATATATATATACATGTGTGTGTGTGTGTGTGTGTGTGTGTGTGTGTGTGTGTGTGTGTGTGTATATATATATATATATATATATATAT
>JAOUQZ010000039.1:2525398-2538596 GCA_028564935.1 Neosilurus hyrtlii
TTATTCTTGCAATTTTTTATTAGCAAGTCTATACTTTTGGACAAATTGAGCCTAGGAGTGAGACTTAGTGTGATTGGTTGTGTGTGTATATATAAAATATATTTGTGCGTATAGGAAGATGTGGGGTTACGTGTTACCATGCACTGTTAGTGCCCCATAACCTATTGATAAACATTAATAAATACGATAAAACGCTGCATATAATACTATTTTTCACTGCATGTATGTATCTCTTGCAAAACTGATGAATCTAAAATGTGAATATGCAGGGCTAGCGGCTCACAATAAACAGAAGTTAATTTAGCACTCACTTTTTCCCCTGAAGTTATACCCTTATCTGTTTTTACCCTTAAATATGTAGCCAGGATTGCCCTAATAAAATTGTACAATTATTTAGGGTAACTGGCCGTAATTAGCTTTTATTTGTATATTTAGAGGGGGAATATGCATAAAGATTGTGTATACAGAGATCAGTACGTATTTTTATCAGGTGTGTAAATAATGTAAATAAAGTATTGCGCGGTAGGATGACGGGAATGTCATTAACATGCAGTTATTTTGCACCTTTGGCCAGTGAGGATGCACTTAAGATAATAATTACTGCAATAGTGTTGAACTGTGAAAGTGCAAAAAATATCCTCTAAGCAACATTTATTTTTCGCACATTTGACCAAAGTGAGTGTGCCACTGCCATTCACTGATGGGTTTCTATAGTCGAGGTGTGTGTTATTGAGCCAGGATTTTGTAGAAGGAATGAAAAAACTTTTCTATCGCATATTGTTCGCTCGCTTGCCCCTCAGCTTTAATTCATCTTTTTCTTCCATATCAGCCGCAAAGCGAGCTTGGCCAGCGAGGTGCATTTAATGCGCTTTTTCAGGACGCTAATTGAAGCATTGAAGTGGCTCCTATAGTCCATTTCTCCCTCTTGGCCTCGTTTAGAAAAAGGGATCTGTGCTCACACCGGGCACAATACAGCCATCGAGCCATATAAACACAAATACGACTCTAAATATGGCGCCTCTTTCTCTGAAGTGTCCCCTTTAAACTGGCTAACCGGATAAGTGCCAGACATTTTCTATAAGGATTTAATATGAGGGGTTCATTCGAGCTTACACAGTGCGTTTAATCCTGATCCGAAGCAAACTTTCATTTTTCGCCTAAATGAAAGTCATTTTTACGGGTCAAAACGAATCCAACCGTAAAAGCCACTTCAAACAATAACATGAGCACACAGCCTAATGTTTGAGCCGGTAATTAGTTGTACATTTGCATTCATACTTCACCACATTTAACAAATATTAATAGTGCATTTGCATTCACTAGTCGGGGTTAAAATAAATAAAATTGTCAGTGCAATTATTTCCATGACCGAGCAAGTGGCTCATTGTAAGCCTGGGCCACATGGAGAATTATGGGAGAATTATTATTTGTATCAATACCGTCAGACGTTATTTTGGTTCAAGTTCAGGCTCTTAAATTATGAAAGTACACGTTGCAAAGAAAATTTAAACTTTAAAATAAAAAGCAGAATCACAAGGTCCTGTATTCAATAAAATTATTAAAGCACACTTCATTAGTTGTGACCGAGAAGGCGCAAGTGCAGGCATTTGAAACTTGGAGAAACGATTAACTTGCACTCAGTACAGTGCATGCGCACTTTGTCCTGTGCGCCTGTAGCTAAGGCTTAGCTTGTAATCGCTGCAATTATGCATGAAATCAAATACAAACAAGTGCACATTTTGTCATGCACCCCCACATGTATCTCACGGACGGGTAGATGTGGTCCTACCTGAGTTTCTGTGAGGCTGAGGCTGTGCGCGAGCTGCTTCCGCTCTGCTCCCACCACGTAGTGGTTTTTTTCAAACGCGTGCTCGAGCCGGAGCAGCTGCGATGGAGAAAATGCCGTGCGGATCCGCTTGGGCTTCCTGGCGAGCGCGTTGTGCAAAAGGAAACTCTCCGGACTCGTTTCGTTTCCTGCAATAATTACGCAAGGGAAAAATTATATCTTCTTGCAAATTACACTATCTCAATTACTTGTATAAGCTTTCTCTCTTACACCACCGTACAGGCATATTATTACTGCTCCAAAACACTGAAACGGACCACAGAATACCTCAAATTTAAGGAATTTAGTAGCACGACATTGCATGCAGTGTGCAGTCGATGAAATTTTTATTGGTGTCTTTTTAAAAAGATTTCTTTGCCTCACATCTCCCATTGCTCAGTGCAAGGCCTTGAATCGTCGATAGTCTTAATTTACCATAAAATTAAATATGAAATCTAACAATAAGGTCGTCATTTTAATCATTACGGTCTTGAAGAATTGTAAAAAAGACGAATACTTCGAGTTATTTACCGGTTAGTTGCATACTGAAATTAATTAGCATGCTAGTAAAGCAATTACATTTCTAATGTAAAATATTTTTAATTAACGCCTGAGATAAAATGCAACATTTCGGTTGGAAATTAAATGCAATTGCGCACCAGAAGTAAACAGTTGGTCGGGGGAAGACTTGCAACATACAGCGGTAACCTACACCACACACATCCTTGCTAATAAAATAAACCTTAATTAATAATTAAATTCGTAATATTACTCTGTGCTTGTAAACCCATGAATATAAATAATTTTGCTATGTTTCGATGCCAATCCACCACGTTAACAGTGAGCACTGCTGTTCTTATGGAGATACTTTAAGTCTTTGTTTAGAGAGAACAAAATGGATGGCTTCTAGGTTTTTCTGAAGAAAAATATATTTATGCCGTCGTAAATTAAGACCCCGAATGCTGAACAAATCCAAGAGGCATTTTTATTTTTAATTCTATTATATGGTAACATTTCTTCTGAATTATTTAACGTGGGTACAATACCAAGTCAGTTTAAATTGTACAAACAGTTCGATTCAAATAATTCTGTTTTAAACAAATTGATCCTTTTGTGTTTCTAGTACGGTGATGTAATTTTAACAATTACTGCTGACATACAACAACAACAACTACAGTCAGCTTGGAAACTATTTTTTTTGTTTTGTTTAGGATGATCATGACTATCCTAAATGGGCAGTCAATGTCAAATGAACAATATTCAAAATATGCAACGAAAACGTTGTTTGTTTTTATTTTCGTCCAATATGTTGTGCAACACCACATGTACATAAATATGAATTGCCGAAAGCTATCGGCTAAATATATATTTATCTGTTTGATCTGGAAAAATACTGATTTTTTTTAAAGGGACGAGCTATTAAAAAAGCTTTAGCTATAATGGTGATTATAGTATTGATAATAAGAATAATAAGAATGATGATAATAAGAATAATAAGAATGATAATAATAAGAATGATGATAATAAGAATGATGATGATGTAGTGTTTAAACTTGCCTTGAAAGCGGTGCCCCAGGTATCTGTATCTGTGTATTAACCACGGGTAAAAAGTTGCTGGGTCCCTTTGCTGGCTGGCAAAGAGCGCGTGCGGCCCGTGCGGGGAGGTAAGCGCGTGGTGAGCCGCGAGTGCGTGCGGTGGAGGCGGGGGTGGCGGCGGATGAGGAGCGGGAACAACCGGGTGAACTGGCACGGCCGAGCTCGGAGCGTGTGACATGGCCTCGGCGAATACAAGGTCCGCGCTGGAGTAGACGCCTCTCGCTCCGGAGGTGAAGCCATTGAGAAAGGGGCTCACGTGGCTCGCACCGGCGTAGCTGAGCGCCGCCGCGGGTCTCGTGGGTTCCTCAGATCTGGACGCCGGTAGAACTGGAGCAGGAGGAGGATTATTATCCTTCGCAACCAAAGACTCTATGGTGAAACATCTCTTCGGTGTGGGCTGAAACATGATGCTTAAAACCGTAAAAAATATTTCCGCCACTCAGAGTTAACGTGAAGTCTGTTCGGGAAGGGGGGGGGGTACTCCACCAAAAAGTTGATTCAGGAATAAATAAGTTAGTGTCGATTTAGAAAGCAAAAAGATTTTCAGAACTCTGTACAAAATGCACACATGGCGACGGCGGACGCGCTTTGCTTTTCCGCGCGCTCCATGGACGCACACGAACCAGTTCCTGGCCGAGGTGTGCAGGAGATTCTGTTCAGCCTAATTAGCCCCCGAGTTCCTGTAAACAGCTTCCTCTTCTCCGGAGCCGCCGTGGTGGCTCGGTGATTGGTCCTCGCTGTTTGTCTAAAACGGTCCGAGAACCGAAGAAGAGTCTCTAAAGCGCGTGGATTCTCACCGGACGGTTAGCAGAGAGAGAGGGAGGTGGATTCAACAGAGACGAAACGGATTCGGCCCCCCTTTCACCCCCTCATGTACACCTTCACCGGAACCGGAGAGATGCGCGCGCTCATCCCGTTGCAGAGGCTCGACGGTAGCTCTGTGCCTTACTTTTTTTAAATGCCTGACAGGCTGAAAAACGTTTATATATTATAATATATAGTTAGCGTTGTAGTTATGCTTGAAAAAGTGTTGCGGGATTATAATCGATAAACACCTTCAGCACAACAACACAAAGCTACAAACGTTGCTTGGAAATATTCTTGGATTAATCAGATCAGCGAGTTTTTAACTCTGCGCCCTCCCTGGCGTTTGCTTTGCGACCATCCGCGTTTTCATTTTTTCCGATGTGATGAGTTAAGTTTAGAGTCAGTCTCTCTCTCTCTCTCTCTCTCTCTCTCTCTCTCTATTGGTCAGGAAGATGGGGGATGAGGCTCATTTATTAGACACAGGCGAGATTTTTAGCTTGGTTTAAGAGGTCCATTATGTTCTATAAGCGCTCATTAACTGACACACAATGTTAGGAACAATACGACTTATTAATACTTAGAGAATATGTTGACGAAGCATACAAAGAAAGTGCGTAAACTACACATTAGTCTTATTGGTCGTAGATGTATATATTTTACTGCCGTTTTTCATAAGAATGGAGTCCCATCATTGTGTATCCCAGCTGTGCGCCCAGTGTTCCTGACTAGAATAAAACTAGAACGAAGAAACATGTTGCCGTTATCGCCATGTGTTTTTATTTACATATTTATAGTTTAGACACATTTGAAACTATTTAACAGTTTCTCAAAGAAGTTAGACTATTTACTGACCTTCCAGATTAAAACTTAAATTGCTTATAATGTTGGTATAACCCGTTTATGAAGTGTAGTACAGTAGACTTGACAGAATTAAGATGCGTATTCTCTTTTTAAAGACATTTCCCTCTTTATTGATCCAACTCCGGCGTGTTAGATTCATTTAAAATATCCTGCTGTTTATAGCAGTGCATGCTCATATATTTCGCTGTTTACCCTGAACACAAAGTCAAATGCAAAATCGCTTTAGATATTTTTCACTTGATATTTCTCAGAAGCAGTATTTTTCCCCTCCATGTATTTTGGAATAAATTAATATATGAAAGCATATATCTGATGGAATTACACTTTCGGTTTTTGCGTTTAAGATATGCACCTACCAGCTTATCGTGGTAGTAGCTGCCATTCACAATATTTGATTATCAAAAAAACTCAGGTTTATTTGGTGTTTACTTCTCAAGCAGGGTGTTTATGAAATGTTTGGAAACTTTTTGCCACTGCAGTGTTATTGGGCTGCTGACTGGTTCAGAATGACAGCACATAATGTAACATGTAATCATTTGGGGTTTATTATTATTATTATGATTATTATTATTATTATGATTATTATGATTATGATTATTAGTCTATTATTATCGCCATGTTTTGAGGGTTTGTTTTGTTTGGTGGTCGTTGTTTCCTCCTTTGCTCATGATTCTGAGAAACTGCTGAAGACGGTTCAGAGTTTTGGACACGAAAAAAGTCTAAGGTCGCCGCCTGTAGGGCCGCTTATGAATTACATAAAAACTGAATCTACGGTAGGCCGTAGTTTACGCCCAAAATACACAAACTTGAATCTTCGAAGAAGAAAAAAACAGCAGTTTAGTACGCATTTGGAAAAGTACCCTTTATTTTAGAGAAGGCTATCTGGGAAGGAGTATTTTGGGTGCAACATTGGTTCCTGACCGTGTTCATTTTTATTTTTAGTTTTGTTCTGAGGTAAGCTCCCATTCTTTCATATAAATAGACGTGTGGCACGTTAACCTTCTCGAAATCCTGTTTGCATGACCAAGGTGTAGTTTGAGAAACAAAAAACTGTCAGGAATAAATACTGCTCAGACTAATGCAACTTTCTCCAGTGTTTTGTTGTTATATTTGTGCTGCTAAGTTACATCTCAGGCCAGAGGACACCTGCTAGTTAATGATGGTTTTGAAAGTAGCCCTAAGATGATGGATGATATTGAACGTGCACAGATTAAAGTTCTGCCAAGGGAGACAAGCTTTTCTGTCTCAGAAAATGCATCATTTCTAAAATGCATCAGTGCAGGATTGTGCCTTACAACAGTTTAAAGGTGCGATGTAGGGTTTTAGGTATGAAAACAAGTATTCAAACAAATAGCCTAAGGAAGGGGGGAAAAGATATGTATTACAATATTAGACCTTGACCTGCTTTGAGAAAGGGGAGAACAGGGCTGGTTGGTACAAGCCTTGGTTACAGTTCTTGTATTTGGTATATTTAAACTATTAAATGTTAAGTTGTAAGGCAAACTAAAGTGTCCTTGATCACTTTTATTGTGCAAATGATACATTTAACATGCCATTAGCTTCCATTTCCTTGTGATAGTTGTCACATGGCATGCATTTATATCAGATACACTGTGGGACACTTTAAACGGTTGATAAAATCTTAAGCTATAAGGGAAGAGAGGGAAGTATCATCTTACCCCCTCTCTGGCTCGAAGTGTTGGAGGGGGTTTGTGTTTTCATGCTTTCAAATTCTGAGCTTAGGTTTTTCTTTAAATGAAAAGGCAATGTATCTAAAGTATTTTCAATTACTATGTGTAGTATCCTGGAAATGCTTTACTCCCTTTCTTAAAGCATGAAGGTCATAAATGTGCTCTATAACTGTCCATGAGGAGATGCACTGTGTGTGTACACGTAAGGTGTCATGATGTGCATGCGTGTCTATTCGCGTATAAATGGCTAAATGTGGGGAAAGTGTGTCCATTTCTCGGCAGAAATTACTCGTGGTCCAAAGCGCTGGTGTGGTGTCTGATTCTTACGTGTAAATGTGGGTTGTCAAGATTGTTGTGTAAGAGGATAAATTTAAATCACGTCACTCTTAAATTTGTGATTACATATGACACTTAATTCATAACATCTCATTGTGCTCATTACAGTAATTTACAATTAGTGTATTAAATGACAATAATTCCGTTATTTTATTTATTAGTCAGGGTACTACAGGCTATACCAGTGAGTTTGGTTATTTTGAGATATTTGATACGAGAGAGATCGCAGCATGAAACCTCATGTTCCCCAGGTGATAGACTTCATTTCTGTAACAGGCGTCCAGTCGGTGTTTTTTTTTTTTTTTTTTTGTGGTTTTCCTTTTTCTAGCTTTTTTCAGTTGTCACATTTAGTTATAATAACCTGTAATATTTAATCTCCAAATGTTACCACGAGACTGCACGGATTATCGGTAGTATTTAGAGGCCTTTAGGTTGATTAAATATGACAAAAAATAGAAAATTGTGAACGCGACAATAGTTTTGGGTTTAAAATAACTGAATAAAAAAGTAAAACGAATTCCTGGGGGAACAAATGCATACTAACGAATTAAATTAAACCAGAGGGAGAAAGGATGGGAAAACAAGTTTAAACATTAGTCCAAGAAACTACTGTATTACTATAAAAAGTTACTGAAACATCCAGAGAAACCTTTAAAGTTTCTAACCACCATTTTATACAAGTTTTTATAGTTCTAGAGTACTGCATGGAGTTTAATAGAGTTGCATTTCAGGTATCATTTCAGTTGTAACTTTTTTTGGTTTCTTTTTCAGTTATTTGCATACTATTTGCTATTTTATAATTTTATATTTATGTAATACTAAACCAAAGTTGAGGATTAATTTACTATTTCTATGTAATGCGTTAAAATTTATTTATTTTTGCGACCGAAATTTGTTGAGGTATTTTTGTGACTCATTTTCCCAGCTCTTGTTTAACTCGTTTAATAAACTGTTCATCCTTATAGTATTTTATAAGTATTTCACCTAACTTATTGAAACTAAAAAAATCTTTAGCCAACTAGAGATAATTACCTTCTGACAAGTGACTCTGCCAGTATCAGCTTTAACAAAGTACATTTTTTTATTTGTAAACCAAGCATTAATATACTGATCTTAAGCACGTGCGGCAGTTACTTTAAAGAGAAAAAAGTTTATTGTTTGAGGTATAAAGTGAAGAATGATGCTAATTACTGCTTTCACGGAGGGATTAAAACAGCGGTGGGTCCCAGTTTATGACCGTGATGGTCACTCGTGGGGTCACAGGGAAGTTTGTGCACTGAGTTCCAGAATCCAGCAGCAGAAAACAGGGGGGTCTGTGCAAACACAGCTTTAATCCAGTTTGGGAGGTTCATCACCTCTGCCGTGGGAATTCAGGCTTTAAATGGTCATCAGCTCGAGCTCGAAACGTAGCGAACTGCGAAGTCACGTCACGCTTTAAGCGCCTACTTTTTTTTTTTTTGAAAAGAGGGTAATTGTTGGGCGGATTAAAATGCATGGGTGGTCCTAAGCACCATTACGCATAGCCATATTGTATATAGAAGGTCCATTTGTGCACCGCTGATACTGCGTTTTTAATTTTTGTAAAATAAGTGATGCAGGTGGAAAGCACAGGTGCGTGCATCCTATTGTCATTTTTTTTAATTTAACTCAAACGCTGTCCAAATGAATTTACTCATTAAACTAGTTTAGAAGTCTTATTTTTGTTTTTATACATACTAACCAATCATATGTTGTCTTTTTCATCAGTCATTCCTTAGGATATGATCAAGCTACATTTCACTTAACCCTGTTAGATCAACACCATCCCACTGAAATATCTGGAACAGTTCAAGTTGCCTGTTCAGCATGAAGGTGCATCGTCTCAGTTTCCTGAAGATTGCGGGAAGAAAGTTTTCCCTTTTGTCTTTCCTTTTTTTCCAGGGCTATTGATGACCTGTTTGAAAATTGACCCAAATAATATTTTGGAAAGTGAATAACTAGAAAGTTGTTTCATGTTCACAGTGCATATTTGCTTAATCTGTGAATGGGAGGGTAAAAAATAACTCATGCAGACATTTTCAGACAAAGCAAGAAGATTAAACTGCAGTTAAAAAGAAAATGTCTGATAGAATGAATGATTCAAGTTTATTTAAACTATAAACTATAAATATAAAATATAACTATTTGAAAATTTCATTTTCATGGTTTGGTCTTGCTGGACACCCAGTCAGCCACTCCACCGACTATGGCTCCAGCGGAACGCAATGGCAGCTGACGCAGCTTTAGTGATGCCAGCCGCACCTGCACAAGATCATTAAGCTGAGTACTAAGAAAACTGCAATAAATCAATTGTTTTGCGTTTAAGTTTGTCTTCTCTTACCTAAAGACTGCAAAGTGGCAACGAGGCTTCCAGATGCCACTCCACCACCATTGGCGATACCCGCTGAAGACATCATGGATGATGCGAGGACCCTGCAGCGATGCCGCTGGAGGTAAAACCAGCACCCAAAATCGCAGATGGAGCCACCATGGAGAAAACATAAAGCAGATGCAGAGGAGAAGCCAGTGGACCTGTTGGGTTTTACAACTGTATGTAGGGACATGATTATGTGTGTACTGATTAAGCAGTAAGTGAATAACAACAGGAAACAACCTAGAAGGAACAATCCACCCTGAGTATGTTTGGTGTAGTCATAAATAGAATATTTTTACATTGACACAAACTGTTATTTACAGTCTTTAGCACTTTTCATGCATCCACATTTTTCAGGGACTGAAAGTAAATGGACAAACTAGCAAGCACAAGTAGTAAGTTTTAAAAGTTGGTGACAAACCCTCGCTATTCCCTCTGCTGAAGTCTAGTTTGTTGACTGACACACGTTGGCCTCCCTGAATTTGTCGGAATTGTGAAATGTACATTTGATGTGATGTGTTGCATAGATACAGCAGAAGCATCATCAGACGTGGCTGTGTTTTTCCCACTGTAGGTGCATAGCGCTCATGCAAAGCATAGTCGTGTGCTTCTGAGCTCCTGTTCACATTTGCTTTTCGAATTGTGTGATGTTTGGGTTACGTGTGGCTTTGATGTGACTGACAGATGGTGGCTGTATGTCAGGGCTTGATGAGGTCTGTGGCACAAGCTGGTTATATATTCCTGGTTCTGGAGTGTTTGGATGCTGTTTCGTGCTAAGATAACCCAACTGAGCATTTTGGAGCCCCCAAAACTGTCACCTGTATGGTGCTTTCAGCAAAGGTTGTGACGAGGTTTTTTCAAGGGAAGAAGTTGTTTTCTGGTCCCTTGAGACTTCAACTTGATGACTTGCTGGACTTGGACAGCTCTTCGGACTTCACTGAGTGTTAACAGCAACAGGTTTTACATGTTACACGTGACATCACCTTTAAACCCTCAGAAGTGCTTATGCATAAGAGAAACAATAAGGAAATGGTTTGCCCAAATACTTTTTAGTCCCTTAAAAAAGTGCCAGATCAATAACTCGAGGCCTCCGCTGAGGGATTTGGACCAGCTGTTACCCTGCAATTATTAATTTCTCCAACATCTTGAACTTGACCTTCAATGACAAATTTTTAAGCTCAATTCAAGTTTTGCCACATACTAATTATACACAGTACAATATTTAGTGAAATGCTTAGTACGACTGTCCAAATGTAAAGAATAAACTATCAAGCAGCAAGAACAAAAGAACAATAATTAAAATTTTAGAAGAAAAACTTTAAAAATAACAATTTTTTTTCTCCCCAACTCATTTCAAACTCATTTCAGCTTTGGGTCCCAAGTTTCCACCCTATAAATTTGAAAGTGACGTGTCAAGCAGTACTTGGTGTAGGTGTGGCCACAAAAACCCCCACAAACTGACAGAAGTGAAATCATCCATGTTATCACAGCTGGGAAGAAGACCAGTAGTTCTTTAATATTTATCTTATTTAGAGGTAAGTACCTGAACATAATGAATTTATTTAAACTCTGGTATATGTAAATGTCATGGTGGATTTTTTTTCCTTCCTACACGGTCGTGCAGTCTGTAAAAAATAAATAAATAAACAAATCAGGTTTAAGGTCAGTAGATTTTTACTGGAATTCTGTTTCTCTAATTTACTTTATCTGTGTAAATCAACTATGTTTTATCTATTCGCCAGAACATTTATTTGGAGTTAATAGACAAGCACGCATGTGTGCACAAGTATTTGTGGAGTGGGACCTAATAGGGGTTAGTGTGCTTGCTTGATGTAAATTTGGAGTAAAAGTTTATTGAACACATTTGTTTCATGTCAACCGACCTGTCAATACAGCTGGATCATCTAAGGCCTGGATTAATGAGGTGGATATTTTATTTCCATCCAAGGTCTAAGAGAATTTTAACAATGATTGACCAAGGTATTAAAAGTCATATTTGTTTGTGGCTCTAAATTATCATCTAGGTGGGTGTGCGTGGTTTATTCTTAATGTTCTTGTCCAATATAAAGCAAGATAAGTGACTGTGCTTGACCCCTACCTTCCTAAAGTCCACTTTAATTATTGATTGTTCCACCAAATAACTCTACAACAGTTTCACACACTCTTGCTGAACAGCTTAATCCTGCTCCGGGGGTCACAGGGAGGCTGGAGCCTATCTTGGTCGAAGGTGGGGTATACCCTTAACAGGTTGCCCGAGCGTTGCATGGCGAAACACAGGCAATTTGACACACACAGGCAATTTGAAATGGCCAATTTGCCTAATGTGCATGGCTTCGGCCTGTGGGGGAAACCCCCCAAAGTCCACATAGAAATGCCTGAGCTCAGAACTCGAGCCCAGGACCTGCTTATTGTGAGGCAGATGTATATTGTGGGCTCCTTAGTGAAGGGTCTGAACTTTTCAGGTTTTTTTTTTTTAAATACTGTAAGTTGGAGTTACAGCTTTTTTTTTAAATAAATAGAAGTGCTTCTTGTATGCTTCCTGGGCAGACTTTGCCCTTCTAACATGGTGTCGTTATTGCACAGTAGAGTTCACTTCATCTTCCTGATCTGGGTTGTACACTGTTCATTTAAAAACATCACAGAAGTAAATTAGCTGCTCTTCACGTATACTCATGTCAATTTCTATGGATCTCCGCACATTTAATATCAAAAAATATTAACGAGCCGCAAAAATTCTTCAATCTTGACCGAGTTGAACTGGGTATCTTCGAGGTAGCTGGTTTACCAGCTCCGGCTGCAGTCATCGTTACTGTGAACGACATCGGCTCAAACATCAGTGACACACTAACAGCTGATGTGTTCGATAAAAATGTTATCCTTATTGACCTGATGAAGAAAAGGAGGTCACACTTACCAGACATCATTCTGTCTACAACTACACTCAGGTACTGACAAGGAAAACAAATAATACTGTTGTGCACAAAGAGAGGCCTACACTGTGCGCGAGGTGGAACTGTTGCACAAACCCTGCATGACACCTAAACTCTGAAACTCATCTTCCTTCCACTGTAAACTAGGGGAAGGTAGGACTGCGTGGTGACGTTCCCGAAAAGGAATCACGGCTCTTACGCCCCGCACATGACACAGTCTGGACTTGTTTATCACTCAGAGAACAGGGGCAGGGCGGGGAGCCAATTACAGTTTAATGGTAAAATAGAAATAACTAAGTGAAAAGGAAACTATATTTTTATATATAAAAGCTCATTACAGGGGACGTTAAATCATTTATAGATTAAAAAAAAAAAATTCTACAGGGTGATGTCTTCCATCTATTGTCATTTTTCTTTTGCTTAGAGCGACTGGGCCTGTTTTTCACCCCTCCACCCCCACCCTCTTCTCTTTTACCCACATCATCTTCCCTCCCTTCTCCCAAACCCTCTTCAGTGGTTTATCCCCCACCTCTTCTCCTCCCTCAGCCCCTGCCTCTACCCCTTCTTGGTCTTTTACTCCAAGAAGCAACTCCTTCATCCTCGACCCCTAGTGACGGCACTGAGCTTCGTTCTGATACCATCCATTCTACACAGGCGCACCTGTTTAAAACATTATTAGATTTTGGTGATTATTAAGACAAGTATGAAAAAGATATTTTAGGCAGGAGCTGGGGGGGGGGGGGGCAGCAGAAGGCAGGGG
>JAOUQZ010000039.1:2550970-2561799 GCA_028564935.1 Neosilurus hyrtlii
CAGGGTGTACTCTACCCTCGCCCAGAGTCGGCTGAGATGGGCGCCAGCCTCCCCGCGACCCTAATTAGGATTAAGCGCTTCAGAAAATAAATGAATGAATAATAATAATTAATCTTTCTATTTAGCATGGCTTTAATAAATAATTAGTTTGTTTAACATGATGTAAATGATCAAGTGATACATTCAGAAACATTTCATTATTCACATAAAATAATAAACACAACAGCAACATTGTGGAATATTGTACTGATAACAAATATAACACACCAAAATGTTCTGAATGATGATTGTGAATATTATATTTAAAATACTGTTATATATATACTGTAGAGGCTACAATTTCTAAACAGGGTTGTAAAGAAATTATACAAAAAAAAAAAAAGTTCAATAAATGTCCGATATATTAAAAGATGAGTGTGATCCATGATAAAAAAAATGTAAAAAGTTGCTCTGTGGAGAAATTAATGATCATCAATAAAAGAACTGGAGTAAGAAGCCTAAAATCCTGAACCCCCTGTGCATATAACAATATAAAGATATATTGAAAACCTATCACTAAGAAGAAATATTTCATCTCTGTGTCATACGTGCTAAATCATCACGTATCATTCACGCCTACGTGCATAAATCCTGTTCATTCATTCACTTGCCGAACCGTTTAATCCTGCCAGAGTTGCAAGGAGGTTTGAGCCTCTTTAAGCCAACTCTGGGCCAATTTAGAACAACCAGCTGGCCCATAGAACAAGTCTTTGGATTGTGGGAGGAAACCCGAGAACCCAGATAAAACCCTGTAAGATTATCCTCTGAGACAAGAATGAATCTTCTCCATCTTTGGGAAGGTGTACATTATTCATGTAGACCATCCATAGCTGCAGAAGTCAGGTAACAAATACAGAATGCTCCAAGTAGAAGTACGCATCTGGAGGATCTGGTGAGCGTGTTAGGATGTAGCTCTGGGTTCAAATCAGGCAGCAGGCCAGTGTATTATGTGTGCTCTTATCAGACACCAGTTTTAACAGGTACAAACAAATAGTCATATTATTGTAGGTGTGTCTCTTACTGCTGTTCCACATTATTTATATATATATATATATATATATATATATATGGTTTAGGATGGACTGAGGATGGCACCAACCATGATGTAGTGGTTATCCCGTCCACCTCAAAGCAAGAAGGTTCTGGGTTTGAGTGCTAGGCTCGGCCAGGGCGTTTCTGTGTGGGGTTTTGCAAGTTCTCCCTGTGCTTGTTTGAGTTTCCTCCCACAGTCCAAAGACTGTGTGCACATTAAACTAACTGGCTGTTCCAAATTGCCCCTGGATGTGAGTGTGAGTGTATACGTCTAGCTAAGTTGTGTAACAAAACTCTGCTTATCAACTGTAAAGATAATACCAGATACAATATCGTTTACAGTAAAGATACTGTACCTGTCATTTATTCACCACATATAAAAGGTGAAGTGTTTGATTCTATTTATTAAAGTAGTAACAGAAAACAAATCTGATGCCTTCATGAGTAAAACAAAACCAGTGGTATAAAAACAAAGTGCAGACTTGTACATTTTTAGATCATATCTGGGCTCCTTTCTTCTGAACTCTTTAGTGTTTAGGATAGTAAAAATGACCCTGAAAATATTAAATATAATAAACAAAATATGAAACCTGTTTTGATTACGAAACACTTATAAAACATTTCTTAAAAGGGTTCGATATTTCTCCAACATCATAAAAACTGTTGTGTTATTACAGGTCTAATTATAAATAAAGAATAACCAAGGGAAGACGAATAAGAACCAATTTCCTCATATATTGTGTATTTATACTGTATGAAGGCGCTTCTCAACTATTTATAGTCAAATTATAATGTATACACTGCATGCAAAGATAGCGGATAAAAAAAAAAATTAAAATCAGTGTTACATCATCAGCAGCGACTTGATTGGACAATAAAGTGATTAAGTAGAATTTAAAGACGCACATTCTCTAGCAAATAGTTTATTTATATATAAGATTTTGAGTCGATTTTCTGTAAAACAGTGCTCGATACGTCGAAGTAGAGCTAAATATATTGTATGTGGGGAAAAATAACAGTACTACAATTTTATCCCTATATATATATATATATATATATATATATATATATATGTATGTATGTATGTATGTATGTATGTATGTTTCATGTTAACATTTAGGGGTTTTGCCATTTATCCATCCATCCATCTATTAATACAAATGGGTACTTTATATTTAGATGGGAACCGTTTAATCCTGCCAGGGTTGCAGGGAGGATTGAGCCTCTTTTAGCCAACTCTGGGCGAAGGCAAGGTACACCCTGAACCCCAGTCAATTTGGAACAGCCAGCTGGCACATAAAACAAGTCTTTGAACTGTGGGAGGAAGCCGGAGAACCCAGATGAAACCCACACAGGATTAAGAAGGATCTCGCCAAGCCCACAACTCGAATACAGGACGTTCTTCCTGCGAGGCAGACGTGCTGACCACTATGGCACCATTCTGGTATTAGCAATCAGCAATAACTATTGTTATGCATCAGTCAGCCATAACATTAAAAACAGAAGTGGGGTGTATCAGTCAGAAAGTCAACAGTTGTTTCTTGAAGTTGATGTTTTGGAAGAGGAAGGATCCCCAGCTTGATGGATGGATGGATGGATGACAACCTGTATGATTATCCGCTGAGCCCAGAATGAATCTTCTCCATTTATGGGAAGGTCTACATTATTCATGTAGACCCTTAATAGCTGCAAGTAGAAGTACGCATCACAAGGATCTGGTTAGCATGTTAGGATGTGGCTCTGGGTTCCAATCAGGCAGAAGGCCCGTTTATTGTGTGTGCTCTTATCAGACACCGGTTTAACCGGTACATTGTGTCCAGAGTGCATTCGGGAACTCCAGCAGGTCTAGCTATGACAGTGTCATTAAAATGAAGAGCTGGGAGGTAACATAACGGCTACATCAGTGTCACGTCATCCTGTGAGAGAGGGCGGCAAACAAAACATACCAGGTTATAATAACTCTGCATACCAGTGCCTTTACCACACCCACACACTAAAACTGTGTGGCTCCAGGTTTGTGCTACAGCTTACCAAAATGTTCTCTTCGCCTTCACCTTGATTTGGCCGATTAGTTCCAGCCTCGATTTGCTCCTACATTTTACCCCTTGTCCAATTAACTCCAATCTTCACATTTTGCCATGCTTTCTCATACACCTCAACATACGACCAAAAAAAAAAAAAAAAAAAAAAAAATGCAAGGTAGTATTCTGCCTTCTTTGGTGTTTAAAATAATTGTGAAATTTTACTGCGAGTGTTAAAAAAGCAGGAACTGTTTTTTTCAGAGGTATGCAACGTTATATCTCTTATCTTAGCAATGTTTGATATTATCTACATTAGCGTCAAACGAGAGACTGGAGCCAAACATGGTCTTTGACTGCACCATAGGACAGAACTAGAAGTTCTTCAGCTTCTATATAATCTGAAGACTATTAATCGGTAATATTGCAGGGTCTTCCTTCTCATGTCTTGTTTTTTTTTATTTTTTTTTTTGTTGCTACTTTTAGTCGAACGTTGAGCACACTTTGAGCCCTACTCTTAATTTATACAAATTTGGCTTATGTTTGTATTCAGCCTCTATGGAATTATTTATTTATTTGTTTTTGTGGAATTATATGTATATGAAGTAATAAGGGCACTCAAAGACAGATAGCGCACAAGAACTGACACAACAAACTGTACTTTGTAGCATACACACAGCTATATGAAGCAATCCGGCACTCCTTATTATATCCACTTATGTTACATGGCCTTTGAAATCTCAACAAAATTGGAAGCATCAGTAAAGGAATTTGATTTCCCAGAAATATGTTTTTATGTGTTTACTTATGGACTAGGTTTTATGTTTTTTATTGTTTTTTTTTTTGTGTTAATGCATTAGCTTTTAGAGCCCTAAACTCGTCAGATACTGAGACTAGTTCATGATTCATATCTGTGCATCTGTGCAATGAAGAAATCCGCCAGCCTGAAGTGAGGTCACTCCAACTGACCCTCAAGTGCTTTTTCCCCAGTCCAGAAAATATCACCCCATGATTCCAAACACTGTGAAAGCAAGCTATATCAACCATCAGAGTGAATGCACTGTCATATACACTACGAACGAAAACTGCTCATGTAGGTCAGACTACAGCTGCTACTCTTTCACAGGTGGCAGCTGATAGCTGAAGTGGAACTATATTTTCTTTACTGGAACTGGACGGTGGAAGTCTACAAGGTGAGAATATGTCTAGGGTTGATGCTTCATTTTTTATACCAGTTTTCTTGGCATTATAAAGAACTTGCAAAGATCTATTATTGTGGAAAATATAAAGAAAAGTTAAGACTTAAAACTGTAAGTGATCATAAGTAATTGGGTCATTATGAACAGAGATCTGTTCACTTTGCGGATCTTAGAAAATCATGTGCAAATCAATGGATTCACATATAATTTGGCAAAAATGTGGACAAATGTGTAATTTAAAATTTATGATGGTTTTTAAAGAAAAGAAGCAAAAGAAGCGATGATACAACTAGCAATGCTGCAAAGCGCTGTCACAGATATTAAGTGCATTGCCTGGTTCCCAAATACAAAATTTTCTCCAGACCAAGTTTGCTTACATGCACTGGCAGTCAGATGACTAGCATGAAATTGTGGTTAAATACAGATGCACCCGTCACCCAGTTTTACAGATCAGTTGATACACTGTATTAATTAGTGCCTCTGCATTTAACCCATCCAAAGTGAACACACACATATAAACACAGAGCACACACTTGGAGCAGTTGGCGGTTAGGTGCCTTGCTCAAGGGCACTTCAGCCATGAATGTGGAGGAAGGGAAAGTGTTGCTCACCCCCCTCCCCCCCCCCTCCACCCTCCACCATGCATTTTTCCTGCTGGTTCGGGAATCAAACCAGGAAACTTTAGGTCCCAAACCAAATTATCTAACCATTATGCCACGGCTACCCCAGTTGATTTGACCATACAATATTTCAGAATTGCAAGAATGCAGCAACTGTTCATCTGTCATGAAAAAAAAGACATAATTCCCTCCTTTAACAAAATAGGGTGATAGAAATCCCGGTCATGCAGACAGGTTGGACACGCAGCCTCTATAGCAGAGGATCCCAAGCCTGGCCCTGAGGGACCCCATGTCTTGCACATTTGAGTGGTTTTCCTGTTCTGCCATGCGCACTTCAAGTCATGAAGAGGTGTTAATTAGTCAGTTAAATCAGGTGTGTTAGGAGCAGGGAAAACCTGAACCCCCCCCCGCTCTATGAGTAGGGTTACCTACTGGACATTATTTACAGTGGAATTTTGTGCTGTTGCAATGCAGCTGGTTGTTTGTAGCTCTGCGTCAGATGCAATTTAATAGTGATATGAGTGACAGAAGATGTAAAATTTTTTTTTTTGGGGGGGGTGGGGGTGTTAAGTTTTTACACCACAGCAACACATGGTTATGTGATTTGAGTGATTGGATGTCCCTTAAATCCTTTGTATATTACATAATGTATCGTAGAGTTTTATAGTTGGTACACACACTCAAAAGACAGTAGACACTCAGTCAATTATTCTCCACATATTAAAGGTGATGCGTGTGATTAAAGTTAATGAAAAAACCAAACCTGACGCTCACACTCAGCATTTTTCCCTCCCACGCCTTTTCTTTGGATTGGTTTTTATTGGGTGAATAAAATCATTCTTTACATTTGGCCTAATTGTTGTGGAATTTTTTTTTTTTTTTTAGATTAACTTTTTATTCAACATGTTTATTAATTTTTTAACAAAACACCCTCGTCTTACTAGGGTCGCAGGGGTCAGCCGACTTTGGGCAAAGGCAGGGTACACCCTCAAAAGCTCAACAGTCCATTGCAGGGCAACACACACCTATAGGGCCAATTTGGAACAGCTAATCAGTCTGATGTGCATGTCATTGCACTGTAGGAGGAGTTATTAAAAATAATGTTATTTAACGTTATATAGTGCACAACCCCTGGAGTTTCCATAAGCTGCACATTTTCGTGTTTTCTCTGCTCTAACACTCATTGCTAATTCACTATAATAATTAGTTAAGTTAGGGGTTAATGGGGAGTCGGAAAATTCTTAAAATGTGCTACCTCAGGAGCATGGTCAGGAGCCTGTGATGTAGTGAACTATGCAGATTTGTAATGTAAGACTACATTTTATCTCAGGAATGTGTGCACTTACAGAAAACTCAATTACCACGCGTCTTGAATGATTCAAAGTTCAGCACCAGGGTCTCCTTATCACTAACTATATATAGAAAACTAAACCTGCATCTTTTGCTTTTCTTTGCACTTTAACACTGCACTCGAGAACAGACAGATCGCACTGAATCATCAGTCGTCTTTCTAAAAGACTGCTGAGAGTAAAGCATCTGTTCCAATGATAAAATGGGGCGTAATTGTGGGGAAAGTTGTCGCTTGGTTTTCATGCTCTCCATGACCTGCATGTTTTTCATGGCCGAAGTCATCGCAGGTTACATGGGGAACTCTATAGCGCTGGTGTCGGACGCGTTTAACATGCTGTCCGACATCATCTCTCTCTCGGTGGGTCTGGTGGCGGCTTGCGTTCGTCGTCGCGCCTCCTCCCCGCGCTGCACCTACGGGCTGGTGCGCGTCGAGGTGCTGGGCGCGTTAGCAAACGCTGTGTTTCTGGCCACCGTGCGCTTCTCCGTGTCGGCCCAAGCGCTCCAGCGCCTCGTACAACCCGAGGCCATCGAACTACCTGCTCTAGTGCTGATCATCGGCAGCACCGGACTCTGCATAAACCTGGTAGGACTGCTCATGTTTCAGGACTGGAGATGTCTGCGCAGGAACAGGGCACGCATGACGCACCGCAACAGCGATCGGAAGAGCGACGCGGACAGTGAAGCAGGTGGAACCGAGTGAAAGGATGAACTGTGATGGTTTATCAGGATACATAAACACATTTCCTCCTGTGTAGCCAAAAATCGATATGTATTCAGAAACAACTGGCCTAATTGTGAGTGTACAGATGGGGTTAGAAGTATTTGGCCAACGATTTGAACACAATAGGATTCAAATGAAACCTTTAACATGTGATTGAAGTGTATGATATCTTGAATACGTGGCCCTGAAATAAAACTACAGAAATTACAGCCATATATAGACACATATGAACATATTTATATACTAAAGCTTAGTGATGGCCTTCTTTAGATTTATTTCAGAAAATAAATAAATTACTAAAATAATAAGTAAAAAAAAGACCATCTTTGGAGATGAGAACTTTAAAAGGTAAGGCAGAATTTTAAATAGCTTTCGTTCTATTAAAAATTTGTATATAACTGATGCACATTTAAAACTCATCCACCATCGATATCGCTTATCTGTCAAGGTTGTGGGTAAAGCTGGAGCCAGTCCCAGCTGACTTTGGGCGAGAGGCGGGTAACTCCCTGAACAGGTCACGAATCTATAGCAGGGATAACACAGACACAAACAACCATTCACACTCATATTCAAACCTGGGGCAATTTAGAGTAAATAAAGAGTAGCAAGTTGACCTCATCCAGAGAGTTTTTAATGATGGGAGGAAACTGGTAGACCAGGAGGAAGCCCAGCATGAAAGGGGAAAACAGACGTGCCAAAGGCCTTAGTCAGCAATGAGGTCTGAAAATCTTGCTGTGAAGTGACAGTCCTCACCTTTGTACCATCGCGCCACTCCATTCAAACTCTTGAAAAATATTAGAAATTAAAAAAATTAAAAAATTCTATATTTTTTGGAGTGAGTTTTAACCAGAAACTATTAGGAAAAACTCTGTCTACTATATACAGTAGCATTGGGACATGTCTAGCTAAGTTGTGTCACAAATCTCTGCTTATCAACTGTAAAGATATCGTTTACAATAAAACATACTGTACCTGTCAATTATTCACCACGTATAAAAAGGTCAAGCGTTTGATGGTGTTTATTGCAGTAGAAATAAAATACCAACCTGATGCCCTCATAAGTAAAACAAAAATGATATGAAAACGAAGCGCGGACTTTTGGACACATTTGGTCCCAATATTGCTGAGGTGTAAAAGAGAAACCAAATCCTTTGGATGAATCCCCTGAATCATTGTAAAACTCAGTCATTCAGTGTTTATATTTAATTAATTAGCAGTTATAAATCAGAGGTTTACCTGCAGTCATCATGGACTTGAATGTTCTGGTCACTTGGCTTTCGATGACTTCTTTGACCTGTTATTTTAGGGCAGATTAATTGTACACTGTACTTTTTATTCAAGAAAAAATCTTTAATTTAATTTGAGTTTTCTGAAATCAACAAAGGGTCAAACACATATAGAGCACACCTAATGTGGCTAAATTCCTCTTTGCAATTCTAGCTTGATTTGATGCTTTTGTTAGTCATAAACAAGCTTCTGACAGAATTCCGGTTAGTTATTTCCCCACTCTTATTCACAGTTTAATTACGCTGGTTGTTTTGGAATGAACCTGATTTTAAAGTGCAGCTTTTGAATTTTCGACAGGGTTAAGGCCAGGACTTTAGAAAGACCAGTTCGTCAGCCTGCTTTATCCATTTTACAACTACCTTTGATATGTTTTTGAAGTCACTGTCTTATTAGAACACCCAGTTCTGTCTTAGTATGTGATGGGTTGAGGATATGGTAAAGAATTCTAACTAAAGTTTTACTTCTTTAGTGTTCCATCCACTGGTAACAAAACAGCCCCAGAGCATGACTATACCACTGCTGTGCTTAGCGGTTAGAACAGTGATTTTGAGGTTCAACATCTCTTCTTCAGTCACTGTCGCCAAAATTTCCTCCAGAAGGCTTTTTCTTTGTTCTTATCAGCTGCAAACTTTAGTCGAACCTGAAGGTCTCGATTTTGGAACAGGGGCTTCTTTCTTGGGGGCCAGTCTCTCAGACCATGTCAGTGTAACTCACTGATTGTAGACAATGGTAATGTTCCAGCAGCTTCAAGTTCACGGCAGTTCTGTGCCTTAGTAGTTTCCGGGTAATTCCAGCATTTTAACATTCCTGACTTGGGTAAAACTAAAAACCTTTCTCAGATCTGAGCTCCTTAGACTTTCTTACTGTACTGTGTGTTTGTCGATTCAGAATGTGCTGTCCAACAGAACCTTATTTATGTGTGCACAGAGGATTCACAAGTCACTATAAAATGAAAATTACCAAATAAATCTCAGATGACGAGTGGTAATTGTTGCAATTCATAAAAATATTAGATATCCTATTTTTTTTTACACCGTCAAATCATTTGATTAAAATGAATCATGTGGTGCAAGTCTTTTTTTTTCTTTCCTATGGCACCAAATATTCTCCACTACAGTTCATAACACTGAACATATCACTACTCGAATGTGGAAAGAAATGGCTCTACTGAAGTCCATGCATGTGCAAATGACTTTATTCCTGTTATGATACATAACAGCATATGGGCCACGGTGTTTAAAACTGACTATAAGGTGTGTATGTTTTCATATAGAAGTTTCAAAGACCACACACACGTCTCAAAGTTCAGTGTAATCACTATCCTTATCATTAACATGAGCTAGAATTAAACGAGAGCACGTTGTCGGCTTTACTAGCCAAGAAACAACATTGGGCTCTTAGCAGTTCAGGGTTCATTACACCGACTGAACAGTTGGAGTTAAGATCTCGAGCAAAAACAGTGTTCAGTGTTAAACTTGCACTGAATCACTGGTTGCCTTTCTAAAAGACTGCTGAGAGTAAAGGACTGTTCCAATGATGAAATGGGGCGCTATACTGGGAAAAGTTGTCGCTTGTTTTTCATGCTCTCCATGACCTGCGTGTTTTTCATTGCCGAGATCGTCGCAGGTTACATGGGAAACTCTATAGCGCTGGTGTCGGACGCGTTTAACATGTTGTCCGACATCATCTCTCTCTCGGTGGGACTGACAGCGGTGCGCGTTCGTCGCCGCGCCTCCTCTCCGCGCTGTACGTACGGGCTGGTGCGCGTCGAGGTGCTGGGCGCTTTGGCAAACGCTGTGTTCCTGGCTGCCGTGCGCTTCTCCGTGTCGGCCCAGGCGCTTGAACGACTCGCAGTACCCGAGGCCATAAACGAACCAGCTTTAGTGCTTATCGTCGGCAGCATCGGACTCTCCATCAACGTGATGGGACTGCTCGTGTTTCAGGACTGGAGATGTCTGCGCAGGAACAGGGCGAGCACGACGCACCGCGACAGCGAACGGAAGGGTGACACAGACACAGAAGCAGGTGGATCCGAGTGAAAGGATGGACTGTGATGGTTTATTTACATCTCTATATCTTATACTACATCAAAATATAAATTTCCTAAAATCATTAATTTTTACAATCAAACGCTTCTATAATAAAAATATAAAATATAATAATAACATCGAACCACAAAAATAAAAATGCACATATTTACTAGTAAGCAAATCAGTGCCAACTCCACAGAATCATACAAGCATCATTTAGCATATACTTGGACTGTGATTCATTATATTTAGTATATATTATACGAGAATGGCACGAGCCGTTTGGATTAAATCTGGATAAATCACACTTTCCATGTAGTAAACATGGAAACAATTATTATATTATACTTGTTATGCAGCTTTGATCATTTGGAGAAAAACTTTTAAAATCACATCTCGAAGGTTCCAGAGTGAACTGCACTAATGAAAATTCACTCTGCTTTTCAAAATAATTTTAATTGTTTACAATTTTTTAATTAAAATGTATTTATACAACATAAAGCATTGACATCATTTTAAAGCTTCGCTAACTA
>JAOUQZ010000039.1:2561899-2572375 GCA_028564935.1 Neosilurus hyrtlii
AATTGTTTACAATTTTTTAATTAAAATGTATTTATACAACATAAAGCATTGACATCATTTTAAAGCTTCGCTAACTAATTTTATATAAACTATAGTTACGATGTTGTATAATAATGTTGTATGTATTTGAATGTTGTATGTATTGGAAGTGAATTATTCGGGTTGATAAAAGTGATTATTATTACTGTATGTAGGTCAGCACGAGCTTCCTCTGGATTTTTTTAAAAAGCCATTTAATGATGTTGATCTTCTGGATCAATTCTTCATCCAACCCTTGAGTGTTAAATTTTAAAGACAGTTAGATAAACAGAAACTATCCTTGCTACAGCACTCCTGGTAAACAAAGCACAACAGGTTAATATTGTGTAAAAAGTGAAAACACTAATCTGGACAACGATGTGCTTTGATCACAGGTTTCCAACAGACAGAATTGGAAGAAGTGGATGAATTTGAGGACGAAGGCCACCACCTTAACATTAGAGGTCCGTCTGTCTACATACACAAGGAGGTCCATGACATTAAATTGGACGATCAGCCAATCAGGGGTTGAAGGGAAGCTACGGGGCATTAATGTCTTCTCCAAACATATCGATGGCATTTTATGCTGTTCCTCTTTCAGGAGTTCTCCTCCACATGCTAAACGATGCTCTGGGATCAGTAGTGGTAGTGGTGACGTCAGCTCTGTTCTACGTCTGGCCCAAGGAGGAAAATACTCCCTGTAACTGGCAGTGCTATGTGGATCCAAGCCTGACGCTGGTCATGGTGGTAATCATCATGCCCTCCGCCATTCCCCTGGCTCGAGAAACGGCAAGCATCCTGCTGCAGATCATACCTCGCAACATGCCCTTCAACAGAGTCTGTGAGTAACAAGATTATTAAAGGAAATGCTTTCAATTTCCTGGTAGCTTCTACATCTTCTACATCTCTCTTTTCCTCACTGCGTGCAAGAAGCAAATGTTACGATTCCCAAACCTTGTGCTACAGCCATTGACTGTAAAAAGAAGCCACTGGATTGTGCTTTGTTGCTGAACTGCCGCGTGGAAGCCCCGGAAGTTCAATTTTCGCCGTTGCCATCTTTGATTTTTGGCTCCAGAAGTGACGTATTTTGACGCGACCGAGTAGCATTCACCCACCCGTCTAACCCGCCCATTCGGTCTGTCATGCCCTATGGCCCAATCACCTGTAGTCCGAGGTAAGCCTTTTTGCTAATTGTTTAAGTAATCTTATTAGCTAAATACAGAAATGCACATATTTTGTACATTTTGTAATTTTACATATATGATAAGTATTTTTACTAGTGTAGGCACAGGTATTAGCTAACTGTTTATACGAAGTTAATAAAATTGGTTTTAAAATTGGTTCTGTCAGGTTAGATTTCTTTGTTCATAAAAGGTTTCAGAGTTAACAGTGAAAGCTGGTTGTTAATGTAGGTAAAATACAGTCAACTGTTGGTTAGTGCAGTGTATCAGGTGGAAATATGAACATATAGCAACTAAGCTGACTTTACATTACTACAGTACTAGCATCTGTTCTCTATTAATCTACCTATCTGAATGAATTAAAGTTGAATGCATGGTCCAGCTCTGTTACTATGAGTCATTATAATCATCTGTGGGACTATTTTTTTTCAGAGGCTGTGGGGAGAAACCTTGGTGTTGATATCTCCATCCATTGTTTCGGCTGGGATTCTACATATAAACTCTTTCACACACAAGGACTAATGATGGTTACTGGACTTTTTAAATCGCCTTCGTTGTGGAGCACTGAAAGGACTGGACTGTTTTTTTAATGACGTACAACAAACCTACAGACTGCTTTACCAAGCACTGTATTTTATACATATGTATTTTTGACTGTAATTTAAACTTGTTATTAAAATAATGCTACACTGGAGATTCAGCTACCTGTTTTTGCTTAAAATTAAACTGTATCAGTTAAGTTCACCTTAACCCTGATCCACAGCTACCAAATTGATTCAGTTCATCATTTATTAATGTGGTTCACACAATACAAGTTTGTTAGTGGTTTTTATGCTGCATATCTCTTATGGATTTTAACAGTAGCAGCACTATTGTTACGAGAAAGCATCAATAGAGGTTCTGCCTGAATTTATTAATAATGTTAGCTTTATAACAACAATAGAAATATTGATGAAATATTTGATAACTTAAGACGATGTTCACGCCATTGTCGTTCCATCAGTTTTCAGTGGATATCTTTTCATTTTACAGTACAAGCATGTTATATTATATATTACAAATACTAATGCGGTTAATAAAAACTGTACTTTTTTTCTTTATTTTTCCTAATTAATTTCTTATATTAATATTAGACTACACCATCAACATATTCCTACACAGCCACAAAACATTATAGCCATATAACCAAACAACCTTCTAGAAATAACCGGAAAATGTAGCGAGTTGTGAGATTTCTGATCTACAGAACTCATTTTGCTGTTCAAATTAATAATAATAATAATAGCAACAATCATAAAAAAGAATCATGCTGATGTTTCTTTTTCACCCATCTCCCATAGTGCAGGAAGTGTGCAACCTACCTGGGGTCCTGAGTGTCCACGACGCCCACCTGTGGCAACTGACGAAGGGTCGATTTGTGGCCTCGTTGCACGTCCGAGTCTCCACTGAGCTCCACAGTTCTCTCAGTGGGATCAAAATGCTCCATCAGCAGGTCAGGGATGTAACGCATCAATTCGGCATCCACAGCGTGACCGTTCAACTGGAGTTCGGCGACGGAAGCCTGGAGAGGAGCTACTGCAGCACTCAGTGTTCATCAGCCTCCTGCCTGAAAGTCTCCTGTTGCCCTCCTGATGTCGCTGGACTTCCAGTGTGTAAAGCAAACCAGCAGCCTCAGAATAAGGAACTGGCCAGGGACATGCATGAAACGAGTGGCGCACTCAAAATACAAGAGCCAAGACTGTCAGTACAATCCAACACAAGCACAAAGCTTTAACGGGACGCGAATAAAATACCTCCATACGACTTGTAGCAAAGGCCTAAGGCTTAATTTGGGCCAGACTAAAACGCCACAGAGAATCCCTGGGCTAAAAAAATGTAACAACAGACAAAAGGTAACATTACAGTTTGAGCACTTTTTTCATCCTGTTATTTAAAATCTTGGTGCTTTTGGTGTAATGTGTATGACTTGCTAGGTTAAAATGCTACATTTAATTTTTAAAACACTCCTCAACCACATGAAATTCACTTGTAAAAATACTTTTATATACAAATTTACTATTATTTTACGACCAATGTCTTTCTTAAATATTTCAGGGAACACAACTATGAGTACAGTACATTCCCACTTTTTTTATTTTTGAACTATTAAATTATTTTAAAAAAACAACCAACTCTTAAAATAATCATATCTTTAAAAATACTTCCTTTTGTACTGTAACTGTGCACATACACAGTACACAACTTTTTTAGAGAAGTCATGAATCACAAAATGCAATACACAACACGCGCTCAACCAGTAGCAGACACCTGACCATCACAACCAAAATACACTAAGTGGAAATCCTTTCCTTCGCCTGTGAGGATTTGTGAGGTTGGGCAGCCTGAGATGCAGTCAGGGTCCCAGTTCTGTGACCACTTGGATCTCGCTATAAAGTCTTGTATCGTTATTTTATCCGCATACTCTTGGCACAGTTGACATTTGAAAGACATTCTACACTCGTGTGCTTCCAGTTTTGTTGGGGAAGACCCACATATTGACGTGATGGTCAGGTGTCCACAATCTTTTGGCCGTAGAATATATTGTAGTATAAACTACATGGAAATCTTTCGATCTGATTGGTTTGTGATCCTAGTTTAATAAACAATGGAAATAAACTCAGTCAATGATTCTGAAATCCAAGAAAATTCTACAAATGCAAAGAAAGCTACATGTTTTTTCAACGAATTAAGCACTTTATTTAACCTTTGAGTTTCAAAAGATGCTGCCATGAAGCGCACTTAACCAGTGATGTGGCCAGACATGCACAGAGTTCCTGCCATGTGTCATGTTTAAAGAAATGTAAAAATAAACTAAAAATATCTTGTCTTAATATCTTTTCTTATGTATGTATGTTACCATGGAGTATATACTAAAACAGTAAAAGCCTCTCTCTTTTTAATGCTGGTTGTGTTTATAGATATGATTTAAGAAATATCCAACAGAAATATTTATTAATAAAAGTATGAATATAAACTTTTAAAATAAACCTGAATAACAAATCTAATTTGTTAAATAGGTGAAAATAGTTCCAGTGTCAGTGGTCTGAGAATAGGGTAAATGTAGAGAATCGATGGTCATGTTCAGTGGAAGGGTCTTAAATCACCTTGAAGGGGTTAACGTTCTGATAATGACTGGCTAACTGTACATTATTTTTCTTATTACACGACTACGCATAAAATACAGATTTTATTACATCTCCTAATGACATGCTGCATAGCGATGTTAAACTCTTACACTTTGTAATGGTCTGTTGTTTGACCAATCAGCTTTGAGTATTCAAACGAGCAGTGTTGTAATAGTTTTAACCCTGACTCACTGTAACAAAACATATTTATGGACTTTTGTTCCAATCTATTGATCGCATCCTATTTAACAAGGTGGCAACCACCTTGTAGATGCTGATGTCACTTACTCGCAATTCCAGGCTACTACTTTTTTTTTTTTTAAATTCCTGAGACTTTCTGCCGTTGGTTCTTCACTAATGTTTGCACGAATGGTTACACTCAGGATAAAGTGATTAGTAAAAATTAATGAAGAAATTGTAAAAACCTGGATTTGGATTAGCATGTCATCACATCATCACATTCCCATTTTAAGGAACAAGGGCTTTCTTTGTGCTGCAAGCTTCATAGCGGTCGGCCTGCTGACTCTGTGCGGTTGGTGGGATCCCAGTCCGGATGCGGAACTATATCCTGTACTGGGGTTGAAACCAAATCACTTTTATTATCCAGAATATTTTTAAATCCAGACTAGTAGAAATGGGCGTAAGAGACGAAATTAAGTCCCATGTGCTATAAAATGATGACTATAATTGATCTTCTAAGTATATATGTCACTATGACAGGCAAAAAGCTCACGCACAGATTTTCTACAATTTAATTTTGCTTTGAAACGAAACAAATGGTACAAAAAGTGCCTAAAATACAGTGAGAATACACAGCACAAACCTGAAAATCCAACACACCTGAACACCTACAGAAATAAAAGAAGGGACTGAACATAGAAGAGAGGGATAAAATTATCACCTCAGATAAAATTCTTAGCTAAAACAAGACGGCAAACCTAATGCTTGCAGAAAGGAAGAGAAATCAATGATTCTGACAAGAAATCACTATTTCTAATGACGCAAATTCCGCTTCTGTTACACCGGTGTCAAACCACAAACATCTAAAATCTAACACACACAATTCCACAGCATCAAACAAAAGACGGATGAAAGATAAGTGCAACAGAGCACACGGGGAAGTCAGTGGGTCCAGCGGCGATGACGGGAACAAAAAGGGTTCATACAGAGGAGGTGCTCGGGCTTGGGAGGGTTCGCCGTTTGGTTTGCTGGAAATTATTAAGGCACCGGGCTTCGCTTGAACACCTGAGGCACGCTGGCAAAGCGGCGATAGTTAGGACAGTTCAGCATGTGCCATTCATCCAGTGAGAACAAACGGCTGCTGACACGTGACCGGTAGTTTCTTTAGAAACAGAGAAGTCATATACATTATAAAGATACAATTACTGTATAATCCTCCAGTATAGGAAAATAATCATTGCTATAGATTCAGCTATGATATCAATACACTAACATATCACCTCTTTAAATACAGATCTTACCATGACCATTATAATGAAACTATAATATTTTTATTTTTTTAATCAATGATATTTTTATATTTATAATTTTTATAATTAACTGTCTGTTCACTGTGGTGCCACTGTTACTGTTATCATCAACCCTGTCGTGAATCTGCCCTTCGCTTCTCACAGCGTCAGCATACCTGCGCGTGAGGTCGGATGGGTGTTGCCACTTTCTCCCACTGCTCCCTCTGCCCTGATTGGCTACGACGTTCATGAGGTGTAAAAGCTCGGTCATGACACCTGAAAAAAAACATTAGCAAGGGATTATACACAGAACACACCCTGATGACTGAAGCTAATATACAACCATAAATATTCCCCATCTCTTCACGCTACAGTGCTAATCCTAACAATTAACTTTCTTTTTTTTAGTGCTGAGCCCAGTGACGGAAACGTTACCATCCTGCGCTTTATTAGTCATGTGTCTCGTCACCAGGTCCACATACACCTTCTTCTCTTTCTCCCAGTCCTCCTCTCTGTACAATACCACTGGTCTACAAAAACAAAGTGGATCAGCTGATACAGATCATGAAATACTAGGAACGAGGTTCGACTTCCATCATACAAATCACAGCCAAGCACAAAACCCAGAGTAGTATTTATTTACATATGCTTTGATTTGACTCCATTTTCTGCATGCATGTGCAAGTTTAAAAAAAAAAGTGACTACTTCATAATTCACAGGCAGGTTAGTAAACACTACAACTGAGGTGACATCACTACACAGCCAAAACTTTGTGGACAACTCATCACCACAAACATCACTTTTGAACATCCCATCCCAGACATTGCCCCACCCTTTTTTCTATGATACTACCATCCACTCTTCTAGGACATGGTTGTTGATCAATTTTATCCTGGAGCTGTTCAGTTAGGTTGAAGTCCAGGCTGCTTGAGCTCTTTTACTCCAATCTATCCAAACCACACCTTCATAGAGACTGCATATGAAGCCACATACTTTTAGCTATATAGTGACACATTCTAATATCATTGGGAATGAAAGATAGAATAAATGGGAAAGAAAGAGGCAGTGCTGCATTTAAAAAGCATTTTAAAAACCATCCAATAAGCCGACAAAGTGAAGGAAATTATAAGGGTTAGGGTTAGGTCAGTCCAAATACTAAGTAATATCTCATCTTCATGCTGCTCAGGTTTAATACTCTCTAAACATAATGCATGAGAATTCATTAATTTTTTTTTAGCTTGTACACAAACCAGAGAGCATAAAGACGCGGGAACCTTACAAACACCTTCAAGTGATCCAGCGAAGAAAAGTTCGCAACGACTGAACAGAGACAGAATTGTTACAAACAGCAGCAGTGCTCCCCCTACCGGTCAAAAAAAATAAATAAATAACATTTCTTCGGCTTCTCAGTGAGTACATAACACACAATATTTAATAACTTAATAGCCTAATAATAGTTAATAACTACTATATTTTTTATGGTTTATGACAACAATATTTATCACAACATCTTATTATGATATTAAAAAAATGATCGGAGATAAAAGAACATAACAGAGCATACAGACTGTCAGTAAGTACATAGACACCAGGGGGCGCTCTCTGTTAACATTCTGGCTTGCACCCAGGTTTTTCCATGTGGCCTGTCTCTGCTCCTCCATTTCCCACTACTGCCCAATCATCCTACATCAGAACATATATAACAGGCCTAATATATATTAAGCCAGTTCTACATATCATGCTACATTATACAGCCTCCTCAATGATGCGTCCTGGGACACTGACGATATTCAACCTACCGGCTGTACAAATGGTAATATCACGATAACCTAATATATCGCCAAGCCCTAGAAGAAGCAAGTAAACATATGGAGCGTATGAAGCCTCTAAACATTTCTAAGGATCTCGAGTACCTTGGGACATTCAAGAAGGCATTTCTGTCACCGTGGAACACTGCTTTCTTCTCTGGATGTTGATGTGCTGTTTCTCTGACATCATCTCGGTGCTGTGCACTGGGTAAAACCACCTTTGATTTCACCTAAGCAGGACATACAGCTATTGTGTTGAGGTTTATCTGAAGCATAAGTGTCAATAAGTCCAATTCCTATGCCTTTAAACCAATTCTAAACATCACTATGCTCTTGTACACACTGAATGTGTGTCAAACCTGGACTTGAAGAGGCAGCGTGCTCTCGAAGCTGCCTGTAATGTCCGTTTCCTCCCCTAACGTCACTTGCGCCTCAGAGTCTGCCTGCTGCTGACTGACCGACACAACATCGTCGTCCTCCTCGTCCACCTGCTCAGCAGTCTGCTTCTCTTGACCGTGGCACAGTACCGACCTGTGGATCGATGTGCCTTCATGCACAGTGTGACCCTCCTTACTCTTTTTAACATTTAGGAAGGGGGTTATGGGAAGTGCCTCTGTATTACCAGTTTCCAAATTGCCATCCGCACTAATCTGATGCGGGGACCAGCTCTCTCTGTCCAAGTTGAGTTTAGGAGTTAATATTGGAGACCGCCTAACAATTTTGCCCAGTGGGGTGGACATGATCGGGGCAGACACAGACGCCATTTTGGCATTTGATACATTTGGGATAGTAATTTTACATGATTTGAAAAAATTCACCTCACTGCTTACCTTTGTCTCCCCTGGCTCAGGCGTGTAAAATGATTTGGTAAAATAACCCTCATCGCTTCCACTTGGTGCATTTTCGCCAAACGAGCATTCGGTTTTTGCTGGTCTTTGCCGTGAGCTGCACCACGGACTGTGGCCCTCCTTAAACGGAATCTGTTCGGTCTGACAGATCTGAATGAAATCCTCCAGGCCATCGGCGTTGACATCCGCTCTGTCAATAGGGCTCAGACGCATGATCTCTTCTACGTCAAAATCAAACGCGACACCTTCCGCACTCTCTCCATCGCGGAGGATCACCGGACTGCTTGAGCGAACATCAGTAAACGGTGCGGTGCTCTGATCAGCAGTCTGAGGACCATGAAAGTAGTCCAGGCTTAAGAATGTATGATCTAATAGAGTTTTTTTTACCCTTTTGATCTCATTAAGGACAATGGATGAGGACTGAGGCGAGACCAGCCTCACTTGTCGGAACGTACTAAACGAATCTGAATCAGGATTAGGCCGTTTAGCTTGGCAGGGTTTTTCCAGCGGGGTATCATACATCTCATTAAGGCATGAATCATCCAATCGCCTCTTGCGTCCAACAGATGCCCCGCTGTTACTTAACTCAACTTTCAATTTCCAGGGTGTACTGTCAGGACTCTGGGAATTGGTGGCTTTCTGAAAGACCATGTGGGAATAAATGGAGAGGGGCTTCAAGTGCGGAAAACGACTCGTCCTCGTGTCTGAGGAAGCGGATTGCTTTCTGTGTGCCATCATGACTTCAAAAGGAGGAATGATATGATGATAATTCTACACAGGAGTGACAGAGACCTTGGAAGAAAAAAGAAAGAAAAACGGCGGTTATATTTTAGCTAGCAAAAATTGACCCAACGTCTAAACGTCCTTCATTTCATTCTGCGTAATTTATGCGTTCATCATATACAGTCACTGGGTACTGGGTTTCAGTCCCTGGCTCAGACGTTTCTGTGTGGGGTTTGCATGTTCTCCCATGCTTGCCTGGGTTTCCTCCAGGCAATCCCTTTTCCTTCCACAGTCCAGACACATGCACGTTAGGCTAACTGGCTGTTCCAAATAGCCCCTAGGTATGAGAAGCTGTACGTGTGTTGACCGTGCATTGGTCTGGCGAGCTGTTCAGGGTGTGCTTCATCTTCACCCAGAGTCGACTGAGACAGGCTCCAGCCGACCCACGACCATAATTAGCAATGCGACAAATGAGTGAGTAAGATATAGGATTATATAAAGCATATAAACTTTAAAAAAAAGCACATAGCAAATTCACCTGTGAGATTAAAGGAGTCCTTGTTCGCTAATAACGTGAATCAGTGCTCTTTGGTGGTTTTATGCTCGTCACCCACTTTATTAGAAACGCACGGACACGTCGCTCGTTTACCCAAACAGCAAATCACGCACATACAGGCCAAGCACTTACATCCATCTTCACATCAAGTGCCAGTTTAATTCTGGTACAGTTGTTGGTGTTCGGTATTCATGAAACCGTTTATCTCGTGGGAATTTCTCACACAGCAGTATCTGGAAAAACAAACCTCTGACGGCAGGCCTGCAAGGCGGAACACCTTGTTGATTGGACAGATCAGGAGGCATGTGTAGGATTTTACACCTTGTACTGACTGGTGAGCAAATCAACAGGTGTCCAAGAGTCCCTATTAAAGTGCAAACTACGGATGTGAATCTAACAATTCACGATTCAATTCGATTTTTGGGGTGATGATGCGATTCAGAATCGATTCTCGATTCAAACAGATTTTTGATTCATAACCATTATGAACAAAGGGAGACAATTTCACAAGTAACTACATTCTTCTATAAGCTAGGAACAACTCTTCTATAAGAAAGAAATGATATTACTAGGCGACTGGTTTTGTAGATGTACTGATCCGCTTTGCTGGTTCAGAGTCGGTTGGGAGTTTAGTGAAAATAAGAGTGAGTTAGTATAAGACTAAGTTAGTATAAGACTGAGTTAGTATAAGAGCAAGTTTTACTGGAA
>JAOUQZ010000039.1:2572475-2592772 GCA_028564935.1 Neosilurus hyrtlii
AGATGGATAGATATATAGATATACACAGAGATAGATAGATAGATAGATAGATAGATAGATAGATAGATAGATAGATAGATAGATAGATATACCCAGAGATGGGTAGATAGATATACACAGAGATAGATAGATAGATAGATAGATAGATAGATAGATAGATTGATATACACAGAGAGAGAGAGAAAGAGAGAAAGAGTTAATGTCATTTATTTTTTAGGCTTTTTTTTCCATTACAACTGTCATTTTTTATTTTATTTCAGTTTTCAACATGTATAACATCATGAATTGATAGATTTTTATTTTTAGGACATTTTACACGGTGTAGTGCATACAGTTTAGTTGGAGATAAAAACCCAAACACTCCAAGGCCACTTTATTAGGTACACTTTACCTAATAAAGTCATTGCCACAGTAGTTCCAGAGTCCATCCCAGGAACATGTGGCACAAACTGAGAATACACCATGAATGTGTAGACACACACAAGTTCAATTTAAAGTTGCCAAACCACCCACACACGCTCTGTAGGGTCGGATGTTTGTGGACAACCGTCACGCCCATATTTACCTCTGCTGCTTGTCTGATGTACCTTGCACTCCAGAAGTGAACCTTTTGGCTGTTGTTTTTTTTAACATCCCACTAAAATTTACTCCCATGTTTTCTTTTCCAATAAACTTCATACATTTGGGTGAAAGACTAGTTTAACAATTTCTCAAAATGTGTTTATTTAGGTTATTTCTTACTGGGGAGTTCTTTCAGCACAGCCTTCATAAACCATGTCTTCCTGGATCTTGCTTTGTGAACAAAATTTACCAAATCGGACCCTCATGGACACCCACGTCTTCTGGCATTCTGGGCCTTGGTGGGTGGGATGATTGAGGTGTCATCTGTGCCCTTTTGCGTTCTTGCTGATGGCAGGCCTGAGAATTGGCCAGTACGTACAGTACATATGATGGTCAGATATCCAAAACTATATAATGTACCTGCATTATTGTAAGGGGTAGGAGGAAACTAGAACTGTGAGGCTGGTATACTATCACGTTGTGTTCTGGGATTCTTAACCGATTGTTAATATTTCCAGACTGGAACACTGATTTTACTGCAATACTGTTTAACATTTATTACTGGTGATAAATCTTATGTCAATATTCTCTACACACTCACTCATAGATTATGGTCTTTAATACAAAAACATATATGATGAAGTCACAAATTTTAGTTTTGAAATGAGAAAAGTCCAAACTAAACAAAGCAATGTTTAACACTGAGAGGTGAGCTGGAGCTAAAAAAAAAAAAAAAAAAAAAACAAAAAAAAAAAAGAAGAAGCAGGGAAAAAAAAATCCCATAAACCAATGGGGCAAAGGCATGTAAAGCCAAGCAAAGGAAGGTACTACACAGTGAATTTCCGTTCCTTATGTAATGATCTGACCATGGATGTGAGCCCACTGCTCAATTTGGACAAAACACATACAAACACCATCATCACCAGACATCTTTAGTCATGAAAATGATTTCCCTGAAATTAAATTGTGTGCTTTGAAAAGATTCTGGGCAGGGAGTACAAAAATACATTTCCAATAGAAAATATAGGAAAAGATTGTCTTCAATATAAACTCTCGCTGCATATTTTTGGTTGCCCGAGATGCTAAAGCTTGGCCAGAGCTGTAAAAACAACCAAGATGGAAAGCAAAAAAAAAAAAAAAAAAAAAAAAAAAAAAAAAAAAAGGGCCCTGTCCTATAACCAGTGTCAATATGTCAGATCATCCATTTCTTTTTAATGCTCCATTTGTCCAACAGATCACTGGACCCGGGTCATGCACGCTACGCTCGACACTTCAGCACACAAATACAGGTACTGAAAATGGTACCCACCCAAGTGGTGTTATTCTCTCGAAATGAGAGCGCGTTACAGTGTTATACTGCATAGGCAAATTCTTAAAGCATACCTGAACCGCTCCGAAAATATGATACATAGCCGAATTACGCACCGTTCGCATTTACACAATTATCATACAGCTTACACCAAAAACAGAAGAAATCAAAAATACAAAACTGGCTGTAACAGAATGCATCATAATACAAAAAGCAAAATAAAGCCAAACACCGTCCACAAGAAAAAAAAATACAATTATTGCTTTGGTCTGTGCAGTTCTGACTCCGTATTCTGATGATGAAGGAGCATCTGTTCAGTTTTCACTCAGTCCTATCCATCCATCAGCAGCACAATCGTCCTCTTTCCCTTTTTCACCTTTCCCTCCACCATCCTGTATCACACTCTCAAAAGCTGAACGCATCATCGCATTCGGGGGCCTCGGCGTCGGCTTTGTCCCAGTTGCAGGGTGACAGGCACTCATCAGCATTGTAGTCCTGAGGGTTTAGCCCAGTGTCCAGGACCTGGGGGTTAGCGCGACACTCAGCGAGTCTACAAGTCACAAACACAGACAGGACAAACTATCAACAAGCAAATCAGTGTAACGCTTATTGAACAGTTAAGTGGAGCCACAGAATTAAAAGGTGCAGCCATCGATTCCATCTCAGTAGCCCTTTTTTTTAACACAAGGAAAGCAAAAAAAAAAAAAAGTTGCTCAGAGAGCCACACAACACTCCCCCAGCCAATCAGCAACAAGGGGCATTTTTGTATATGGACAGCGTAAATACATCCTGTTCCTGATTAGTTGAAAGGGAGGCCACCTCACAGCAAAGCCCTGGGTTCGAGTTCCGGGGCTCTGCAAGAGCGGTTTTGTGTAGAGTTTCCATGTTCTAACTGTGCTTGCGTGGGTTTCCTCCAGGTAATCTGGTTTCCTCCCACAGTCCGAAGACATGCACATTAGTCCAACTGGCTATTCCAAATTCCCCCTAGGTGTGAGTGGGAATGGTTGGCGCTGCAGACTGAGCAGATCACCATTGTGTACCCCGCCTTTGCCCAGAGGTGGTCGAGATGGGTTCCAGCCTCCCTGCAATCCTAGGAGAATTAGGCGGTTCTCAAAAGAAAGAATAAATGAATGAGACAAGGTGTCACTGTTAGTGGTGTTGCCTTGGCAATGCAGGGGCCTGAATTAGAGGGCAGAGCTTCTGATGCAGCACTAAAAGGTAAACTAAAGTATTTGTTCTCGCTATTTTAAAAAATATATAATAATAAAAATTAAATAAATAAACAAATAAAATCAACAACCTTTCTTAAGAATTGGTGACTGCACCTTTAAAAACAGCATGCAATATGTGCAGCTAAAAATATAATGATTTTCAGGAAGTCTGAGGCTCATTTTGAGGGTGTGGACGTAACTTCTAAAGTCAAGTGAGTTCTTCTGAAGTAGCATTTGACAATGAAATTAATGAATGAAAAATACATACATGAAAAAATACTACATCTAAATGCTGGCAAAGAACCTTGCTGTTTCAAAAGAGATTGTCCAACTCCCCCCAACAAACCATTAAAAATAATTTTTAGGATTCAAACAGGGTTCTGAGCAGGACATTATGAGATAAGATGGCTTCTATACATCAGCTATGGACCAAGACTATGACTGGTGAATAGCAGAACTAGGTTGAATGGAGCAAAATGGAATGAGTATGCTACAGGTCTGGTAATGAGACGAAACATTGAATGAAGTGTTTATTAATTTATTTTTTTTACCTGAAAATGACTCAAAACTATCCAAACTGTGGCTGAAGAGAAACATAATAAAGTCAGCGTGAGTAAATCCTAAAAATAAATTCCCATCAGTCTGTAGATGGCGCTGGTCACCTTTTCATCAAACCTTCATTGAGTGTTTTCAGCCTTAATTGAACCACAAGCTGGCAGTAATTTTCAAGGTTTAGCATATTGTATGTGAGGTGCTAATTAAAAATGTTAAAAGGTGAAGGCACAAGCTGGGTGGTTTTACTGATGATGTGACTGATTCAGAAAAAATAAAAATACATACAGTGTGTACATATAGATCATCCGAAAGGAAGACAGGAGACAGAACGGGGCACGTACTTCAAAACAGCCATCGTTAAACCTTTTTTGCCACATTACATGCTCATTCTCAGATCCGTTCTTAATGGGAAGAAAAACATGTCACATGTCCGAGAGTGAACCTGGAGGCTTTGGATAAAGGTCCAAGGTGAGTGTGTCCCCTCTGAACCTGTTCCACCTGCTCTGATCCTCTTTGTAAATAAAGTACCACACAAATAGACCTTGAACCGGGACAGAGAACGTTTCAGTGACTGTTTGACCCCATGGCTCATTTAAACAAAAAGTATTTAAAACACTCAGTAACCCAAAGACAATCATACCTTGATGTGCAACCCAATGCAAGAACACAAATACATTTCATTTAACTGGTTGCTAAGTTAAATCAGGTTATCTCTCCCAACTGCAAGCAGTCCGAATTCCACTTTGTGGAGAAACTGATTCCACATCATTGCAAACTGTAAACTGGTACATACCCAGAGCAGCCCTTACACAGGATAATTTTCCTGTGAGCAAATAAACTACTTCCCCACATCGGATTTAGTATATAAATAGTTACAGTGCTATAACAGGCTTTCAAAGAGTGGAATGACCTAGCATGCAGCAAACAACACGATCAATGTTATGACCAGTAGTGGCGTCTTGAAACCTCATCAAAGTTCATTACAGAGCAAAACAGCTGGCCGAGGCCCTCTTAGCAGTTCTTATAACTTGGTTAAAACCAAATTTGCATGTTTATTGAGTTATTTTTTTACTTTTAAGCAAATAAATGCTTAAGTGTGCATTAAAGTGATGTCATTAAAGTTTAAATCTAATTCTAGTTGAGTTTGACTGATCATTTAAGAGGTCATGAACAATCCTCTTACACCTAAATACATAACCCTGTTCACATAACAGAGTAAAATTAGGCTGTCTTTTCTCCAAGAACACAGAGAGAGAGAGAGAGAGAGAGAGAGAGAGAGAGAGAGAGAGAGGCAGACAGACACATGCACAGAGAAAGACAGACACACAGACACACACACAAAGAGAGAGAAAGAGAACGACACACACACACACACACAGAGAGAGAGAGATAGATAGACACACACAAAGGGACAGAGACACAGAGAGAGAGAGAGAGAGAGAGAGAGACACACACACAAACAGAGGGACAGAGAGAGAGAGAGATAGACATACACACAGAGGGACAGAGAGACACACAAAGAAAGAGAGAGAGACACAGACAGACAGACACACGCACACACACACACACAGAGAGAGAGAGAGAGAGAGAGAGACACACACAGAGAGAGAGAGAGAGAGAGACACACACAGAGAGAGAGAGAGAGAGAGAGAGAGAGAAAGACACACACACACACACACACACACACACACACACACACACACAACAGGCTGAACTTACTGAAATTTCCCAGCAGCAGAGTGAAATATCTGATATTATCTGTAACTGGAATGAACCTGAGCTTCCCATCATCATGATTTCATTTCGTTTGGGTATAACTAATTGAATCGGTAGGATCTGTCCGGCCTGGGCATTCAATAAATAGAGAATACTGTAGTGGACAGAGGAGAGTTTATAGCTTTAGGGTTCTAAGCTGTGTGCTCTAACCTCCAGTTCTTGGATTCAATAACATCAGTAACTTAATGCTTGCACTAGATTTATTTCATGTGTTAAAACTGACACTGAATCAATAAAATTTTGCCCCTTTTATTATCATTTTTTTTAAATAAAACGTGCATGGCTTAACAAGCCTAGTTTTTGTAGAGAGGGCGCACATAAAAGAAAATCATTGGCGTAGACCATTAATAAACCCTTGCATACAACACTATTTCTATATGAAACCATGAATAAATGCAGTGAAATGGGTGTGGTCTCACTGCAACAAAGCAACACCAAAACCACAAAGTCTACTTTTAGAGCTCTGTGTGAAGAATAAAAGTGAATCTCTTGAAACTGACCCTGAACACTCAGATTCAAGTATACAGTGAGTAAGTGGTGAGAGAGTGAGTGTGCAGAATGTGGTAGAACAGCTCATCCGTGGAAAGCTATCTTTCGTATAACTCATATTTATACACACACACAGTCCTAAAGCAGGGTGAAGGCTGAATCGAGGTTGATTCAGATGTCATGTGTTGCAAAAAAAACATTTTTTTTGCACAAAACAAATCAGTTTAAAATACTAACAGCATGGCTTATTTAATAGATTGATTAATGGCATTTACTTATCCACCAGTAAAAATCACCAAAAATGCCTCATAAACCGGAATTCCTATGCCATAACTCAATAACGCTGAGGTTATGCAAGTCAACATGGCTGCCCACGGCATCAGAAGTAAAAAAACAAACAAACAAAAAAAAACATTTAATACCTTTAAATTGCATTGATATCATACAGAACTGTATATACACTCATATACTTGTTTTAGATCAATCAACATACAGGTATATTCACTTGTTATTTCTCAAAGACTGACTACACAGATCACAGGTTTCAAGAAGAAAACAGAAACAGCACTCTGCCAGCTTAGGGGACTGTTGCCTTCAAAAGACAGGCAAGAAGCCTCCATGTTTTTTAGCACAATTTGTAGCTCGTGTTTTCAAAGCATGACTTCTCACTTTCGAGTCAAGGCGATGGTGGAGTCTTTATGTATGAAGTTACAGAGCTAAGAAGTGCTTAAACAACTTTTACAATGAAATATTAAACAAACATTTTTTTCAAAAACACGTACAAATGATACAAATTACAAGATTAAAACAAAAGGTCACAAAAATTTCAAAAGATTTTACAAAAGGGGTCCACACTCCCGCTGAAAGGACCATTTCAGAATACGCCAAAAAAGAAAAATTCATCAAGTTGACCGCTGTGACCTTCAAAAAAATGCCAAGATGACCCATATACAACCCCCACAGAGACCTTTCAGAGAAGAACACATCCACCAAATTTGATGACCCTATATCATTTCTTTCTAAAGTCACTGCACTAACAAACCTTGACAAGCTGAATAAGAACAAGTGACCTTGAAACAAGGTAAAGCTGACCCACATACACTCCCTGACGGGGAGCCATCCACCAAATTTGGTAACCCTGCATCATTTCCTTCTAAAGTTAACACACTAACAAGTCATAAGAAAAGACGGTAAGACGGACTCCATGTCCATGTCTAACTCATCCTGAGTTTATTTCCGCTTTTTTATCCAGATATTCAAAACCCTGCACTACAATAATGTGACTTATTTAAAAGAATGGACTGTTCTGTACAAAAATAAACATCACTAACCTTGAGAAGGCTTCATCCAGACCGTCATCGAGCTCCTGCATGAGAAATGAAAAGTGATGAGAATTCTACAGCATGAGATTTAACAGTGACTCTTCTGCACTACTGTCTTGTTGCTTGTTGCCTTTATTCTAGATCTCTGATCTGATTGGCGCAATACCCAGGCGCAATCTCATCATAATGACTTGAGTCTGCTGGGATGAATACATTTCATCTGCACAAATTATCCTGTCTAGACACTCACACGGCAAACTAATATGGCAGTGGGCGGTGAGGCCAGAGCGATCACCACGAGGACTGGAACAATTATCAGCGATTTCAGCTCATCAGGAATATTTGAGGTCATCAGGACTAAACTATAGTCGTGGTTTAATCCAACATCAATACATGTTGAAAGAAAATACAACACTGTACAATCATAGTGGTGTCATTAGGTTACTGTTATTAAATATGTAATTATATTTTGTCTCTGAAAACAGTATTTCATGGACTAAAATTCAGTGAAAATTTAATGTGCCTTAAACAATAATTAGAGGCTCATATACCACTTGACCAAAACCGATACTCACACACTAGCACTCAGGCTGGCAAGCAAACATGAAGGTAAATAAATGTTCATGGAGCAAACACCGAAATCAGTAGCTTAACACAACATGAACGCCGATAATTAAACAACAGGTGACACAAATGAAAGTGGAAATCAGCTAGAGAAGGGAAGGCAGCGCTTGGACACCAAACAAGAGAGACCATCAAGAGAACAATTAGTAGGTCTGCTTAAAGGCAGTGCCAAAATTGATATATTAATACTTTTATTAACGTAGCTTAAAAAAAAAAAATGCCAGACAGTGACGAGACTGATCCATGCCATCCATCAAAATCCTATGAAAGAGAAACTGGATTTTGTTATTGTTTTCTGATTAGTTTTAAGTTCAAGTATGTGGAAACAGTCACGGTCAACAGTACGTTTTTGGTTAATATGTTACACTTTATGTGAAATCCTGGCAACCCAGTAATTGTTCAACCTGTTCTAACATGAACTGAATAGAAACAGGGTTAACTTTTTCTGGTAAATTCAATAAGAGTGGAAATGGATAATCTGGCAATCTGGAATCAGCAAGAACAGGCAAGCTGGACAAGTCACATGACGCGCATCCTTCAAGACAGGCTGAACATGACTCGACTGGATTTCCTCGCTGCACCAGTGAACTTCCCAGAAGATGAGTTGATTTAAGCAGCGCTGGTGAATCTCCCACTAAAAGCGCTACGTTCTACCAAGTGTAGATTCACCTGAATGGATGGACAAGTGCTCACAATTCACCACGATACCACAAGTGCACTGTTACAGGAACCAGCTGGCCGACTCTGATTCACACGATCCAGTCATTACTGCACATGAACACGCTCCCCTTGAGTCCGAGAACAAGCAAATGATTAAAGCGCTTCAGTTTAACCTTGTGCACTAAATCGAGGTTGGCGTGATTAATCGATCCCACCTGTGGTTTTTGGAACTCCTACCCGCTATATTAAAACAAAAACAGCTCCCACTGATTAGCTCTTAAAATAACAAAGCACTCTCTATAACCCCTGCTTCTGCTCCTCTGCTTTTGTGTACATGTAAAACAATAGAAAATCAGTCCCAGGGCCTGTGCGTGTGAGTGATTTTTCGGTTTAAAGGAAAAATTACAACTCTTTGGATTCTACTGTGTGTGTGTTACTGTTTTCTGTACTAATGCTCAATTCTCTGTGAAAATGACACAGATGTACAAAGTACCTACACACACACACACACACACCGTGGTGATAGACAGATGAATAGAATTACAGACACTAAAACAGATGCACAGAGAGACAGACCGACAACAGAACACAGGGTAGACAGACGGGCAAATAAACAGACAAGTGGGTAGACAGACAGATATGCAGATAAACCGGCAGACAGTCAGATAGACTAAAGGTTCGACAGACTGATAGACCAATAGACAGACACGTACACCGACGGACAGAAAAAAACCCAGGAAATAACAGTTATGGTGACAAAGATTGCACAAACCACTATGTGCCAATAACTGTGACACATACAATTTCTGATCGTTCAGAATAACTGGTATCCTTGGTATTTGGTGTGTGTGTGTGTCCGTCCTTACCCAAACAGTGTTGTTGTTCTCTGTGCTCAAGTTATCTGCTGTCTGTGCATCACCAAGGCCTGAATGTATAATTGCAACTTCCTCCAAGTCTAACAGGTTCCCTGTAGCCACTTCTACCACACACACACACACACACACACACACACAGTTAAAGAACATCTACATTCATTATGGAGGTTATCATCACCATAAGGCAGAACTTTTGTCTGTTATCTGTAAGTCATAGTGAGTCATTAGTTAGCCACAAAAAGCCTTGTTAGAATGAAGTCCTGCCATAATTCTGAGCAGCACAAAACAATGCTAGACCCCAGTCAGGCTAAATGATGACATTTCCTTGAGTTAATGGTTTAATTTTTCACTTAATGCCTCGTCGGCGATTTTAAATCAGTCTGTTCTCCTGCAGCAGATTAACTTCTCCTCTTTCACAAGCAGAGCAATTATCTACACTTCACTGTGTCTGGTGGGGTGGCGTATCCATGACCTTTCAGATGGGCATGTTTGGCATCCTGGTCCTCTCTCTCTCTCTCTCTCACACACACACACACACAGAACTGCAAAGTCATCCTCCTCCATTCTCATACTACAGAGGAAGCGTGTACATTATACCCAAGTGACAGACTGTGTGTGAAGGGTGGCTTGTGTCCATAACCTTTCAGAAAAGTGGACTCTCTCTCCCTCGGTCACCCCCCCCACCCCCTTCCTTCTTCCTCCTTCCATCCTACCCCTCCCTCTCTTACCTCCTACCCCACCCCCCTCACCCCATAACACCACACACCAACCTCACTCTCATGACAGTAAGCCACAAAAAAAATATCCATACTGGATATTTCATAATACCACATGTGCATCGTTCGCCCCATCATGCTGAATGATCTGACTACTTGGAATGACAATCATGTGACTCAAACGGAATTTCCACACCCTAAACCTGTTTCCAAAGCATGAAAGGACCGGACACTGCCTGAACAAGAACGCACAGATTAATAGAGAGAGAGAGAGAGAAACAAAAAAACTCACCTCCTTCTTCCACACTTTCTGATTTCTGTGATGGGGAGTTGCTGGGTCCAACCGAGTCCACCTTTACTCGCTTCTCTTTTTCTACATCATCATCAAGGGAAAGTAAAGAAGTAGATTAGCATTTTACATTAGAACAATAAATCAATAAGAAAAAGAACAGGAATCTGATTTGAAAGTAAAATGGTGTTAAATATCAATCTGATTACACCAACTTCAATCAATAAACGTTTTGCGTTTAATGCATAACGTATAATTGGCACCAATCTATTTGTAAAACGAGCAAGAGTTTGCAAAAAAAAAAAGTCCAGATAAATTGAAGATACTATAGCACCTGACAAGTAAAGCTTTGTATGTAATCAATTACAAAAACAGCCTCAAGTAACTGCATGAATTAAAACACACACACACACACACACACACACACACACATTTGCTCCAGAGACCGAGCCATTTCCATAAGTGATACCAAACATCAGTGACTGTGTGTTTCTGTACAGCACAACAATCAAGAATGTCATGTGTTTGACTCCATACAGAATTTAAAATAGGCTAGCAAGAAAGTTCTGGCATTGATTCCCGGGTTTGGGCAATTGTGTGTGAAGCCCGCATGTACCAGGTACTCCGGTTTCCTCTAACCTTCCGAAAACATGCACATTTAGCTAACTGGGTGTTCTACATTGCCTCTAGATGTGAGTGTGAATGGTTGTAGGTGTTGGCCTGTGATGGCCTGGCGAGTTGTTGATTTTCTTTTTGCACCCCAAAAAGACCCACGACTGAGCACACACCAATTTCCGGGGTGCCAATAATTTTAGGTAAGCATATTCACACACACCGCAGTTGGTCTACTCAGCCCTAAAATTATCGGCAAACTAAACAGAGTACATTTTATTTGGGCAAAAAATTACAACCTGGGCTCCGCCAAACGCCACTCTCAAAAATACTGGCCCCCGCAATCGCTGCTCACTCTATCGGTCCTCTCTTTACTTTCAAGTGCGGAATCTTAAGCAAATATGTTGTGGGGTACAGTTACAGATCCGAGACCCATGTACTCTCTCATCTCGCTACTCCTACCCACTGAGAATTTGGGGCTCTGGAAGCCTTCAAAAGTTTTACTTGTAACATCACACAGCCTTTGCTATTCCCCATCATTTAAATAAACACGCACATACCTCAACACCAGGCTTAAAACGGTATGGTCACAACCCATCAATTATTAAATAAAAGTCAAGTTCAACTTAAAACTGAATTAAAGGCTTATATTTAAAACTGCAGAACTGTAGATTGTGTCAAAGGATAAATAAAAACTCTCTGCATCTCACACTGAGCAAGCAATCAATACGAGGAAAGCTGTCAGCAAGGCTTGACATTTTCTTTTTGCACACACACACACACACACACACACACACACACACACACATCTCACCATCTGTCTATTTCTTTATCCTCCTCTCACTGCTTGTCAAAGGTTTCTACCTGTGTGTCAAAATTCTATTGCTTCCAGCTCACTTCTATACGCACACTTTCTTGCCTGCGTAGTCTTGCTTCTCACGCACACACTCAGTGTTTCCGAATTTAGAATGAGATCATTAACTATAAAAAAAACCTAACAAACCAAGTAGCCGCCTCTGCGCTAGCATTAGTAAAGGAGACGTGGCCCCTGTGATCTTCTAGCTAAAGGTGGTGCGGCCCCTGTGACCTTCTAAGTAAAGGATGTGTGGCATCTGTGTCTATGAGCTAAAATCAGCTAAAATGCGTTCGAGAATTTGCATTAGCCTGTTTGAAAAGGCTGTCATATGTAGATTGTTGTTGTTTACTCGCGAGAGTGCGATATCGTGGGAATAGGACATACACACGTCAATTCCAAGACGGTAAGATGCTGGCAACAATAACACTAGACAGATATTAAACTAACAAATCAGATATAAACTAGTGAACTTATGAGTAAAATAAACCTAGACACATCTGCACATAATACTACATTACATTTACATACATCAGACAAGCGTCAGCTTGTATACACAAACCTGTATCACTCTTTTCACTCTTGCTCCACTGTTCATGCTACGATGTACAATACAATATCACAAAGAAGGTTTTAATAACAATAATGAGGACATATATTCTGTATGCAAGTTTGGATTGAAGAACCCTGGTTAAGTCTTTGATCCATTCAATAGTTAACTAGATATTGTGTAGTGACAATATCCACAGAAATTTTATAATGGGGCTGTTAGGGGACAAAGAAAAGCAATGAAAGGTGTAAAATTACTTATTTGTGTCTACTAAAGTTCTTATACAGTACGTGCTGCTAATTACAGAGTACTGCTGACATAGGAGAGTCCTGGGAGAGTCTGCATCACACACCCACACATGCACGCACGGCTTAGAGCCAGATTCCCGTTGTTTTCAGTTCACTAAATACTGAAACTACAGGAAATGAGGGTAAGGTTATAACCAGAAAACACAAACAACTGTCCACATACATCCGAGGAGCTGAAGAGAGGAAATGTGTTTGCCAAATATTTAGAATATTTAAAAGGCAAATGAAGAATGAGATAAACATCAGAAAGAGAGAACACAAACTGTCCATCACACTGCTGACTGACGCTGAAGGCAATAAAGGAGAGCGTACCTTCTTTGGCATTCTGCCAAAACTCAAAGGCCACTTTAAACGCCTGCGCTACCGTTAACGTCACTGCCTGTGCCTGAAAGAGAGAGAGAGACAAAGATAGATGGGTAGAGCGAAAGAGAGATAGAGAGGGATAGAGAGAGAGAAAAAGAAAGGGAGAGAGAAAGAGATGAGAGACAGAGGGGGAGAAATAGAATGAGAGAGAGACAAGGAGAGGGAGTGAGTAAAATGAGAGACAGAAAGAGAGAAAGAGAGAGAAAGAGGGAGGAAGGGAGAGAGAGAAAGAGAAAAAGAGAGAAATAGAAAGGGAGATAAAGAGAAAGAGAGAGCGAAAGAATGAGAGAGACAGGGAGAGAAAGAGAGAAAAAGAGAATGAGAGAGAGGGGAAAGAGAGAGGGAGAGAGACAGGAGTGAGAGAAAGAGAGGGAGAGAGAGACAGGGAGGTAGGGAGAAAGAGAGTAAGAGAAAGAACGAAAGAGAAAGAGTGTGAAATAGAGGGAAAGAGAGAAAAAGCCAGAGAGAGAGGGAGAAAAAGAATGAGAGAGAGACTGTTAAAACAGTTCTATACTTTATCTGTTTATATCACTTAAACTGCGTAGCTGCACTCAAAATTCTATGCAAATAAAATTCAATCAAACAAAATTGAGTTTCTGTCATTCTCTTTCTATTCATTAGTCATCTTCTCTAAAAGGAACCATATCCTTGGTCTTTACAGACAAATTAGCAGAAGGAAGGAAAGGCAGGGAGTGTCTGTGCAGTCATCCCTCTGGGGACACCCGGCTACACATCCACATCAGCCAAGACGAGAAGAGATCCCTGAAACTCACCACTTTCTTTTTGGTGCAGAGGAAGGCATGGCACTCGAGCGTCTCGTTGCGTTGGCTCTGAGCGATGTAGGCAAACACCTTATCGTGCATCTTATCAGCAGTGCAGTAAGAGATCCTGCAGAGACGAGAATAAATATACAAGTTAGACGCAGATGAGTGGGTACCATTACAGCCAGCGGGACAGGAGCAGCCAAATCCACAGATCACCACAGCATTATGTCATCTCGCCGTGTAAAGTCCTGCAGGCTTTCAGTTCTATACCAGTTAAAACACTCCCACTCGAGGTGGAACACAAATAGGGTGGGAAAAAAACAACATGTACCTCTATTTATTTTTATTTATTATCTATTCCCTCTGTATAACGCACTTGTATTAGGTTACACCTCTCGAGTAGAAGATGATGACCTCACATCATCAGCACAGCTGGGATACATCCTGCGTGTGCACTCTAACATCACTGGAGACCACACGCCCCTCTCATCTTCATCCAGGAACCTCGCCCTCAAACTGCTGCACTCTTCATCAAAACACTGCCAAACCATACATCACTGCACTCAACACTAACCGCCAGTCGTCCAGCTCATGGACATCAGACACCATCTTTTATACATTAAAACCCAGCTGACCTGTTCATGACAACACAGGTATCGAACAGCTCGCGTCAGGAGAATGCAAGGGTGTCCCAGGGGATCAGGGGAAATACAGCTGCTTTGCACAATATGAAGAGAAAGGAAAGAAGATCTGCAGTCGGACCTGTAAATGGAGACGTTTTCTATCAGCTGATTGGAGGCGCTGTCGTATAGGATGATCCCTCTCGGAGAAACCTTCAACATGACCTTCTGTAACTTCTTCCCACTGGCTTTAGCCTAAGAGATAGAGAGACAAAGACAGATAAAGAGAGACAGAGAGAGAGACAGAGAGGGGAGAGAGACAGAGGGGGAGAGAGAGAGAGATGTAATATAACTGCTCATTCTGATGCTGTGTGGTTTGAAGCGACTGTAAAAAGTTCATTCACGTTACCAAGATACCGCACTTTCTCACAATGCACACAAACATCGCAGAATAAATGCTGCAACATTTTATTGAAATAATTAAAGCCGACTTAAAATCATAGCAACTGTTTAAATTATTTCATGGGTTTTCTTGTAAAAGGCACATTTTTATCAATTTAAATAAAAAATTAGTAATAATGAACAGTATTTTTTTTTATTTAGTTATTTACTGAGTTACTGTATAGAAGATAAAGAATTCTTAGTTTTTTTGTGATCTGTCTCTTTTTGGGTATCATGTGAGGTCAGGGGTCATTTCTATAGGGAGCTCACCGTGGCAACAATCCTCTTGACTGCAGCGGCCGACAGCTCCTCTCCTTTCGGCTGCTCGACCAGCGTGACGCCGAGATACTTCAGCTGGAACACCATGCCCTCCAGCAGGGTCTCGCGCGTGTCCGTCCAGTTCTCCGGGAGCTCTGTGTAAACCGAAAAAAACCCCCTTCTCTTAATGCATTTGTAATCATACTGGGAACTTTCCGTGGTGCATGAACGGATTATTCAAAACATTCCCAATTTGTTCAACAATCAATATTTGTCCATGTTGTGCTAAAATGCTACAAAGACATGCTAATTTTCTCTTTTTTTAAACTTTCATGTATAAATGTGAGCTGCTTCCAGGATCAAATGAAACCCAGCATCAGTCCTGTGTCACCGAATCTGCTCACGAAATCTGCAATTCTAACAACTGGAGTGCAAGACAAGCAAAACCATCTCCATGTAAAAACAAAGCGAAGGCACCACGAGCACGCACTTCAATCAGCACTGCGCTTCCAGCACAATCCCCTTTGATTCCATAAAACAAAACCCCATTTAATCCTGTACCCGTTTCCTGCACTGCATGCCGTACTTCATGACAACCAAACGTAATAAATTAGGAATTAATTTCAGGTGTGTTACGAGTAACGGATAAATAAATATCCTGCTGATCTTGGTGATTCATTTTCCTTCTGTCATCCAGCAACTGATCCAGAAACATTTCTATACGGTTTATTTATTAAATAAGGAATAAAACACTGTGGCGTAGTGGTTAGCACATCCACCTCACAGCAAGAACATCTTGGGTTTGGGTCTCAGGCTCAGCGAGACTATTTCTGTGTTGGGTTTGCATGTTCTCTCCGTGTGTGTGCGTGGGTTTCCTCCGGGTACTCCGGTTTCCTCCCACTGTCCAAAGACAAGCACGGTAAGCTAACTGGGTGTTCTAAATTGCCCTTAGGTGTGAATGTGAATAGTTGTGTGTGTTGCTCTGAGATGGCCTGGCGAATTGTTCCGGGTGTACCCCACCTTCGCCCAGTGTTGATTGAAATAGGCTTCAGCATCCACGCGACCTGAGTTGGATTAAGTCAGTGAATTTAATTCTTTGTATTTTTTCAGTGTTTCCGAGTTCTACCCGTGTGTGTGCATGGGTTTCCTCCGGGTACTCCGGTGTCCCCCCCCAAAAAACAGACCAAAGACATGCACATTACTGCAAACTGGCTGTTCCGAATCGTCCCTAGGTGTGAATGCTAGTGCAAATGGCTGTGTGTGTGTGTTGGCCCCACGATGGTCTGACCAGTTTTTCAGGGTGTACCTCGCCTTCACCCAGAGTCAGCGGAGATAGGCTTCAGCCTGCCCCCAACCAGAGGCCGATTAAGCGGTTCAGCAAACGAATGAGCGAGTGAGTAAAACACTTGAGTTTGTCTCGGTCTGCTGACCCAACACAAGCAGAGCACGGAATCTGTGTATTCCTGCTCAGACGAGTGCCAATCGAAATCGGTTTTGCTCATGTCAGAGCATTAACTTCCTCACTGTCGCTAGTTTTCCTCTCGGTTGTGCTCTAATGAGCCGTACCACTTCAGGCCAACATGAGGTCAAGGTCTTGATGCCAATCAGCCCCTTCTCTATAATTCAGTACATCATGGTCCACTGAATCACATTCGGAATGCAGGGGAAAGATACTGCGGGGAAGAAGGGGGCTCACAGGTTCTAAAACTTGAATGGAAAAATTATTTAGTATACTGCATGTACATCTCAGCAGCCTTCATTATATTTTTGTCGGAAAGTGGTCCCCTTATACGTAATACGCTGCTTTCTCTATTGAAATAATGTGATATCATTTTTTATAGAACGTTTCATTTCATGCTGGAAAACTAATGTTTGGAAGACTTTTATTTAGCAGTACTAAAAACTGTATGTATACACACACACACTTCAATACATGGAATAAATACATTTAGCATATACTACACAGGAATCTGATTAGTCCGCTATCTGGCCATTAAAATGTTATTCTGAGTGGATAACTGTGGACACTCACATTTTGTCCTGGTCACTTGGAGCAGGTCGCATCATCATTTTATCCCAGAATTCCTAATGACAGTGTTCCTGTTACAATGCTGTAGTGTCCGTAACCATGTCAAATTCATGTTGCAATATCTTAAAAATTACACATCTCCGATGGTTTATACCTTTTTCTGTATGATGTGTTATTATGTGGAATCTGAATAAGCCATCATTAGTATGAAACTTAATATCCTTGAAAAATTTGAAATAGCAGCAGTTACGGACTCTACATTAAATAAAATTAAACAAATTGTGTTTCTCTTCATCTCAATAATACCGTGTGATTCTCTGCGGTTGGTTCAAGCTTGGATGAACGAACCTTATGAAAAACAGGATCATATAATCCTATGTGAAAATTACATCTTTCACCTAAGTGAGACACTTTTCAGCCCTGATATTGTGCTTTAGCCGTCCAGCGTTGTCTATACACTAAACAATTATGCACCTCAGGCTCAGTGGATGCTACTGAACTGAACAGAAGCCTTTAAGTGATTCAGAAAATGAAATGAAATGCCCTGTCTCAACATCCATGTCGCCTTTAAAGCCCCAATCTCATCGAGTGATAACGCCCGATAATGCCCACGATGTGATCAATTTTAAAGTCCAGAGCGAGCATGAGGGGTCTGCGACCGATATCTTTGACCGTCAGTAAACGTTATCCACCTGTTGTGGACTATCATCTCGTTTTTTGAAACCTGTTTCCAAATGTTGGACGATTACACACGATAATATATTAATCGGTGACTGTCGCTGACTGACTATCCACGATTATATTGCTGACAGTCTGAGACCGTTGCGGTCGATCACAGATATTCGCAGACAGTCTCAGACCTGGTTGAAGACCATCACAGATTTTCATCTGAGCATTATTTTATTTGAGTCATTTAGGACGTCACATACACAGTTGTGGTTGATCTGAGATAATGTATGAATCTATGAAGACGTATTTGACGCTAAAAATTACTAAATAACTAGAGGCTTTATCTAGTAAACGATTCACCGCAGTGGTAACAGAGCTACATAACTAACTTCAGGCCCTGTAATGTTATTTTTTTTCCCTCGACATGTGTTGCGTAAAAAAAGTTACTCTTTACGAGAGATGTTGCGAAACCCTGCATTGAACCCCAGTCGACCGATGAAGTGACTAGCGACGGATTCACACCATCTGACCTACACAACATGTTTCCCAAGAAAATAGAAATGTGGTTAGTGGAAATAGGGGTTGTATTGTGTTTTATAATGAACCTTCTTTCCCAGCATTCTGTTCTCTCTTAGTGGCACATGAATAGCAGATGATTGTGACCAGCCTGGAAATATGGATTTTATTTTTCTCAGAAGCCATTACTATTATTATTATTATTATTATTTCCACTCCCTTAAAAGCACCGTCACATGAACAACCCGGCTCTCTGGGGTGCAGCAAAAGAATTTTCTTTGGTATTTATCTGCCTCATAAATATTCATGCTTCATTTTGCGACATTTTAAGAAACCATGTAATAAAATGATTGGCTCTGAAAGCAGAAAGGAGAACCGAGATCACAGTACATGCTGAGCTACAGTCATGGCTTCTTATTGATGAACCAGCGTTTTCAGGCATTTGCTCAAACACTAAGCACTTTAAAAACTGAAGTTTGTACTCTCGTGGTTTTAAGAAGTTTTAACCAGAGGTCCATGAGTCATTAAGTATTCACTCGAATCATCTTTTCCACTCAAAAGGTGGTGCTTTTGAGCATGTTTATTAACCAAAAGTATCACAAAAACCTAATCTCCAGATCACTGTATCTCACTGAGACACTATTGGACTGATAAACCCTCGTTCTCTCTAATTCAGTCCTTAATTGAAGCATTAAGATCAAACCCTGACTAGAAAGCACCAAAGAGAACAGAGACACCGTAAATCACAGGATTCAACCGTTCCTTTACCTAAGACTCGTTCCCAGACATCAAAGTCTCCCCTGTGGCGGCCCGGAAATCTGGGATCAGGTGGAAAATGAAAGAGTTACTCCCTCTCGCTCTCTGTACAAGTACAACATGGTGGAAGGTTATCATGTGAAACCGATGGCGTGTTAGTGGACGTGAGGTTGTTTTGAGTCACTGAGCAAGTGAGAGGAATCACAACAAATTCAAGAATGACAAAACCACAGCCCAGTCCTCGCCGAGCGACGCTTCCGTAGTTATCATCTCACTGGGTGTGCATCAGTCATCGGTGAGATAGAGACGCAAAAAAACCCGGAGAGGGTATGGGGGGGTGGGGGTGGGGGTTGCATCTGTTTTCTTTAAATCCCTGAAGACAGACACACGCACACACACACACAATCAAACACACAAAGAGAGAGGATGAGGACTAGAAAGCATGAGACAGAAAGCAAGACAGAGAGAGGCACACACAGAGGATGAGAGAGTGTGCGAAAGCAAGACACTGAGAGACACACAGGGAGAGACAGAGAGGGAGAAAAGTGAAAGAGAGACAGAGTCAGACAGAGAGAAGATAAGACAGAGAGAGAGACGGAGGACAAGACAGTGAGAAAGAGGGAGACAGAGACAGTCAAAAAGAGACAGACAGCGGATGAGAGAGAGACAGACAGACAAAGACAAAGACAGACAAAGAAAGGCAGAAGATGACAGGATGAGAGAGAGTGAGATAGAGGAAGAGAGAGACAAAGAATGAGAGAGTGAGGCAGAACACCAGAGAGAGAAAGAAAGAGAGAGAGAGAGAGAGAGAGTGTGAGAGAGATCCACATATGAAGCAATCCCGTTAGCTCAGTAACTGTATCCCTAAATAAAAAGGAATCAGGCTGCAACTTTAATAAAGCAATCCTCATCATCATATCCACCACCGGACAAGCACATGGTCAGTGTGTGTAATGTCTGGGTAATGGGCTTTAGTGAAACAGAGCATGCAGGGGTCATTAGGAGTGTGAGTCAATTACTGCCTACAGCTGCTGCTTTTACACACACACACACACACACACACACACACACACACACACACAGCCCAGACCGAAAGAGAGAGAGAGAGAGAGAGAGAGAGAGAGAGAGAGAGAGAGAGTGAGAGTGTGTGTGTGTGTGTGTGTGTGTGTGT
>JAOUQZ010000039.1:2593205-2612982 GCA_028564935.1 Neosilurus hyrtlii
GAGAGAGAGAGAGAGAGAGAGAGAGAGAGAGAGAGAGAGAGAGAGAGATTGAGAGTGTGTGTGTGTGAGTGTGTGTGTGTGTGTGTGAGAGAGAGAACGAGCGAGCAAGCGAACATTCCACTCCTGAGATCCACAACTTTACTAACTGATCTAACTTTAGACGCTACAAAAACGACTAAAAACTCCTCCTCCACCTCCGCTATATGGAACACTGTTTATCCTAAGAGCAGTACAGGAAGGAACATCCCACATGTGTTAAAATCAGATGGCAGAAGTGGTGCGGATTCGGGAAGTGAGACTCGACTTCTCCCAAAGCCATATGCAGGGTCAATATCCAGAGAAAGAGGAGAAGGGCCTGAACGAGCCGAGCATCTTATCCATGACTCACACTGCAGGTTAAGATCAGGAGAAACAACAAGTGGCAAAAGGAAATCCGAGAGAGCGAGAGAAAGAGAGAGAGAGAGTGAGAGAGAGAGGAGGTGACAGATGAGAATGGAATGATGGCAGATGGTGAATAGGGCATTGTGTGTGGCCATCAGCCCACCTGCATATCTCCGTTTTCCACCCGCTCCACACACAATGCGACTTTCAGCTCGGCACAACTTGATGCAGTGCGCACACACACACACACACACACACGGTTTGTATTACTATCTCCCGGTTATGCCAGTCCTAAGTTCTTCTAAACCCAACCTTACCCTTATTTATTACATTCTTTTGATAATTTATTCACTTTCTTGCTTTTTTGTTTCCTATTATAAGAATTAACCAACTAACCAGTGACAGTGTGGTGTGATGCGATCAGGCATAGACAGAGTTACTGTACATACACTGTACACACACACACACAGTCAGATATGTACCTAGTGTCTCTCTTCCAGCCCAGACATGGCAGAGTACAAAGTGGACTCATCACTGGACACAGAACAAGTCTGCAAGCTCACAGACCTTTCGGCACTAATCTGATCCCAGCCATAGGAAATTCTGCACCGTTAATATTTGCATGAGCAAAGCTGTGCACTCGGTCCAATAAAAACAAGATCCTGGACATGCTCACATTACAAAGGTATGCTGGACTTCTCCTTACTGTTTGCCACACAAAAATAAATCAGCAACTCAGTGGTGCGATGGTGCCTGATGTGAAACAGGAATAAAAAATTTATTTTACCTCCATCAAGCTGATTATTTATTAATTACAGTGTATGTTTCTATTCCTTTTACACCGCAGTATATTAGCGACATCCATCCATCCAAATCCACCCACCTATTCCATCTACCAATCCACCCACCAACCCGTCCATCTATCTACCAATCCACTTACCCACCCACCCATTAATCCATCTACTAATCTACCCTGCTGTCCACTCACCCTTCCATCCATCCACCAATCTATCCACCCATCTACCAATCCACTCACCCACCCACCCATTAATCCATCTACCAACCTACCCTGCTGACCACTCACCCTTCCATCCACCACTGACCCATCCATTCACCCATCTATCTACAAATCCATCCATCAATGCACTGACCCATCCATCCACACATCAATTCATCTATCTACCAATCCATCCATCCATCCACTCACCCTTCCCTCCATCCACCCATCTATTTACCAATCCATCCATCAATCCACTCACCCTTCCATCCATCCACCAATCTATCCACCCGTCCACCCATTAATCCATCTATATACCAATCTATCCATCCACATATACATCCATTCACCACTCCATCCACCCACTAATCCATTCATCCACCCACTCACACATTAATCCATCCATCGACCAATACGTAAATCCACTTACAATTCAGTCCACCCACTTAACCATCCACCAACCCAGTCCTAGAGACTCCTTTAAACAAACAAATAAATAAATAAATAAAAAGAGAGGTACACGAACGGCTTTTCACAGAAAACCTCACGATACACACATTTGATCACACAGTGCCAGTAATCCATGTTCATCAGCTCTTGTTATAATAATATTGTGTTTGAATGGCAAATTGGAAAGTTTTTAAAAGCAAACTAAGAAATTTTAAACCCCTGCAGCACTTTGGTTTTCCACAGCACAGTAAACATGGTGCTTAAAAAAAAAACCCACAGATGTATCAAACATATATTTTAAAAAGGCTTTTCCAGTAGATAGTGTAGTACTGGATGCAAAGTTACACTGCTAGTAATGGAAAGACGGTTAGAACGACATTCCGAACGGTGACTACAAAGCGGTTTTGAAGAGCACTGCGTGGAAGCAGCGATATTTTTATCTGCTCTAGTTGCAACCGCAAGCGAATTGAAAGCGTACAGATTTACAGCATACTTAAAGAGTATGCATTTATTAGTCAAGATGAATAATTCAGGCTTCCCTCAAAAACCTTTTATGCTAAAATGTTTAGCCGCTGTGCAACACACAAACATGTCCCGAGTTGGCTGATACCAACATGGAGAAAAAGATCCAGATGAACTTCCATATTCTGGACAGAACCCACAGTAAATGGGTTTCAGTTGAATTCGATTTATTTACACACACGCTTGAATTAAAGACGTGGTTCTATTCGGCCACACGTTCGATGAGTTACAGTAATGTTACATCTTTTGTTCATCTATTTGAGAGAAGCCATTTCTGAAAACTGATTCCCGAAGCACCAGAATGTTAATTGCATTTCCTGAAATACAGTCTCATACTCCCATTCTGATGACATCACTCCTCTGTGGTCTTCCTGTTCTATCCATGGAACTGATGTATTTCAGTGAAACGTCGTGAATTGCACAAGTTAACATCAGGCCAGGCTTAACTGGGCAGGGACAGTAATAGAGTGTAAGGTACCTCCTCTATGTAGCATGGATAATGTTGACCCTATAATGGCACCAAATTTAATTACCCATATGTGACCCGCTCAGCATAATACGGATAAAGTAGGCATCAATCTGTATGCCAACAATCAGCGCGGTCTTGCTAGGGTCTTCTATTTCTATTTCTTCTATTTATTTACACCGAATCATATCTGTTTTAAGGCTTCTCATTGGTTTAGCGTTATATGATTTGGGGGAATCCTTCTGGGATTCTGTAAGTATGGAGAGGATTCTGGTAGTGAATACGGATAATAAGGAAATACCCTGAGCAACCACAAAAGCCATCTGAAAATCAGTAAAATAGGTGGAGATGGCTATTGTTTTATGACTTGAAACCCTTTCTTAAACAAGCATTTTTATAGACAGATTGTGTTTATGAATATTTAAACTTGGTCATTTTGAAGATTATGCTTTGAAGGATGTATTATTGGCGATATCACATTTTCGTCCAGTTACGCCATTTTCACCTCACTTTGGCTCTTAATCAAAACACAACCTCGCAACTTAATCCGTATGTCACATATGCTTTTCTTATGATACCTTCCACAGTGACAAAATTGACAGAAAATCTATAATTATTATAATTTTCTCATTTGAAACTCCATATATGGTTTTCTGTTAGTGTTCGGCGTGCCTATAAGCAGTCGATTTAAAGTTATAATCACTCTATCTCCAAAAGATTATGACTGTGCTCTGACCTTGATCTTTAACTTTGGCATTTCAAAATCAAATAGTTTGGGATGTAGGTAGGGTAACGTCCCCACCAAGTATGGGGAAAATTCATGCACGTGATCTGTACTTTGTTCGCAAACTGATGGAAGCACTGGTAATTACAATACCTCCATCATAACTCCTTTTTGAGGTAATGTTGGCAATTAAAATGAAAAACTTTTCGATAAACCCAGAATAGTCTTGTTAGTGGAAGTACTAGTTTAAAACTCCTATTAATCATAAACTGTATAAAAGGCTGTGCTCAACAATATTACAACCAATGAGAAATAAAATGCTGAACATGTTCGTCACATTCTGGCACACAGCCGAGATCGAAAAAAAACTTCAGATGGAAAATATGACAAGAACTTGAAGAACACAAAAGGGAAGTGCTTTTATAGAAAAATAACCAATAATGAGGTTGGGAAATGTGAGCAGACACATAAACTTTGTTTCGACTCCGCGACATCATGAAATGCTTTATTTCTTTCATATAACAATTTACAAGACTACAGTTTAAACAAAACCTCATTAAAACCTCAAATCAAATTGTACATACCTTTAAATGCTTAACAACATAAACTAAACAAGTTCCTTTTACCACTTAAAACTATAGTGGAGCTCCTGAGCGAAGACCCACAGGAATGGAAAATGACTTGGATGGTTGTCCCATGTCTGCGCCGCGATAGGAAACCCAATTAGGTTGCCACATCAACAATAAAAAATAAAAAAGGCTCATACACCACCACTCAGACTTGCACAGAATCAATCAATCAATCAATCAATCAATAAATAAATAAATAAGCCCGACCTAACTCAGGTAAGCAAATACTTTTACCAAGCAAAACAACACTGAACATTAATTCCAGTACACAGTACATGAAAATGTCCAATGGATAATTAAACTAACACGGCAGGTGATACAAATGATAGTGGAAATCAGCTCATACGAGAAGGTGAAAAAACCTCATGCTCACCTTTCTTGTTTTCGCTTTAGACCGTAGTCGGGGAATGTAGGCGAGATTTATTTATTTAGTAAATTTATGAAGTTGATTCACTCCTTAACAGAGCCGCACTACTCTTATAACACTAGTCTATCAATAGAAACATGTATTTGGAGCTCCGCCTATCCCGCTAACTATATTACCACCTCACTGTCTCTCTTTTCTATAGTTCAAGACACCCCCTCCCCCTCTCCTATTATAAAGTAATGTAACCTTATGGAAAGCTTTTCCACAAATACTGAAAATATTAAAACAACATCTACTTCAAGAACCACACCCCCACCCTTTATTTAAAAGACGCTTCTACCATACAAAGTCAATCCAAATTCAGTGCTGCTAACCATAGCAACATCACTGTATCTGTGTCTATTTGTCTTGCAGTTAGAACTACACTCAGCTCTCACTGCTGCTGTAGTAGAAAATTCATCAACACCTTCTAACCAATCAGCTTTCGTCAACTTGGAATGACTCTAACTGCGAAATCAGACATTTTGTGCCCTGGTTTTGTGAACTGGTTTATAATTATAGCATGGAGAGGCGACGGACAGAGCAGAAAAATCGATACATTCACAGAATCTGCATAACGCCTCCTAGAAATATCTTGCTGCTGTAATGGGATTCAAAGGCTGCGGAGTTGCCGCAAATAGCCCCAGGTGGACAATCCGGCTCGCTTCATGGTCTAAACAGCTGAACTACTGATGGGTCAGACAGGCATGATGATAAAACTTTGTTTGTTGATGGTGTGTGTACTGTAAAATAAACACAGGTGAGAACTAATTTAATTTCTAAATAATAATAATATTAATAATAATAACAATAAAAAAATAATAATACACACGATTATTTGGACGTTATGAGAATAAACCCAGCCTGTACTAGTACACGTCTTTCCCTGACTTGAGCCAAATATAGTCCTGGATGATCCAATCTGCCTTAAAATAGAAAGTTAAATATGATCAGCACAGATGGCGCGGATGGCTTTCTTTCCTTCTCTCTCTTTCTTGAATCTCTCCTACAATGCACTGGGTTTGCTCTTAAAAACACTGTGTGAATGGGAATGTTGAGAAGTATTCCCATCAGCAGATCATAAATTTTGGAGAGAACACAGCTGGAAACAGTCTCCACAGAGCAGGAAATCCAAACACCATAGAAAAAAAAAAAGAAAAAAAAAAAACAGAAGGGCATCAGTTCTCACAAACAGGTCATCTAGAAACTTTATTGCATCCAAGACGCTGCAGTCTCTCTAACAGAAACATACCTCATGGACATAATGACTACCATTAACCAAATAAACCACGAAACTAATAGCAATGTGGCAAATCCAGAAACAACAGCCTGACGGCTCCATGGGACTTGCTGAAGGTTTTGATCCAGCGCCAAACTAAATGCCAACTTCAACCAAATTATAGCGTAAGAGAATGAAACGGTACGCTTTAGCCTTGTGGTTTCTAACAGGGTGCTGAACAAATGGCACCAGATCAGAGGCTTTAATTAGACATTTAGAAAGGAAAAAGCTGTAGAGTTGGTTTCCTGGGCCTTTCGTGTTTAATTTTAGAGCATTTGGCAACCCTACACTGTCAAGTCTGACTGTTTCTATTGAAATATTTGAGATGTGATATGTTAAGTGCTTATGGTGCTAATTTGTACTTTGGTGGGTGTTTCTTTATTCCCCAAACAGTCAAGTTTGACGCTTGGCCCTGAAAACACAAAAAGACCAAGTGCTCCTTTTCTTGCTTACCAATTTCCAGCAAAGTTCAACATCATATTCACGAGAAATTCAGCACAGACTAAAGTTCCAGAATGCACTTGTGGACGGGGCTAAGACAAAGCATTAGAACAGCTAGTTCTTGATCTGTACAAGGTGATTAGCATGAAGGTGAAGCTCTGGAAGCTGATCTGTTTGCGGAGAGTGTAGGTATATATAAGAAGCCTTCCTCACTTTAAAAAACTAGCTCAGAAACTTAATTCCCAGGGGCACCTCTATCAGCATGTAAAATAATAGCATTGTGGGTAATATAAAGAAAAAAAAAGGAGAAAAAAAAGCAACCAACATATTTATGAAAGTTGTCAAGACTAATAACTTTGACTTGTGCTTAGCACTGATGTTTGGCAATAGAACCAGCAAATGTGTCAAAAACTGACATCCAACTGCGAGCCAAACAGATTTCAGATAACTTTGATGACCGCCTCAATGACAGTGGTGCATTCTTTTACATCTTCTCCATGCTTTTTTTTAATGAAGCATAATACTGTATTAGCAGTGTCTCTCGCTCTCGATTATCTTAACAGATCTATGATTAACAGTAGATGAAATCAAGGGTCTAACAAGAATATAAAACCATACTGCTCATATTTTTAGGGTTTGAGTTACTAACAATGCTGCGGCTCCTTCACCGGAGACAATCCCAGGATCTGGCAGTCATTACAATAAAAATCTTGGCAAATGCAGCCTTAAGAACCGAAAGGGTAAGTAAAACACAGTGGGAACAGGACTGTTTTTAGCACTGGTACAAAAAAGGAAAGGTTAAAAAAGTGACGGCATGCTTTTTAAAGCATGGTCATTGTTATAGTTCATTTTCGAAAATTTGAAGCCGAGAACAGTTCATGCATGGGCTTCATGGTGAAAATTGCACCTTGTATGCAGATTTCTCAGGTTGAAAAATTAAAGAAACGATATAAAAAGGAGCACGAGTCAAAACACAAAGCTCTTAATCACATCATCTGGATGTTTATCGGTATATCTTTATCTATGCAATACCATTTGCAGTATAAATATAACAAGACAAGGCGGTACAGTGAAAATGTTAAATGAGAAAAGAATTAATTATCGAAATCGGTTCCACCAAGGATGTGACTGGTACACACTTCCACAAAGGAAGAAAGAAGGCCGTAATTTGCGTCAGTGATGATCTGAGTCACTGGAATGAAACAGGTAGCCTGAAGGATATAATTTCCCCAAATTCCAGTCTGGGCAAAATGTCTGCCTGGAAATGAGGGCTGTACAACACGCTGCTCACTGCTGCACACTAAAACAATCATATGCCAATAGATATGTATCCATGATAAAGAACGCCGGTATTGGTCATCCTTACAGCATAATTTGTGTGTAATGTAATACGTTTAAGTGATACAGAAGCTTATTTTAACATTAATGACCATAAACAGAAGGGCAGTGGTGGCCCGGTGGTTAAGGTGCTGGCTTACTGTTTCGGAGGTCTGGGCTGCAAGCCCCACTGTTACCGAGTCCCCCAGTGCAGCTAACTGGGTTATAAAAGGCCAGCCATGTCTCTCACTGTCTGCGGTGAGAGGTATGTAAAAAGAACCATAGCTGACTTTTGTAAAGAGTAGGATGCATTGCTGTCAGCGTGTTTCTGCCCTGCGATGGCCTAGCGAGCTGTACAGGGTGTACTCTGCCCTCGCCCAGAATCGGCTAAGATGGGCGCCAGCCTCACCACGACATTAATAAGGATTAAGTGGTTCTGAAAATGCACAAAACTGGCAATTTTACCTGCATATCTAATTTGTTTTATCTATGAAATATAACTTTTATCTATCTAATTTGTTGTTTTTCCTTGAAGTGACAATGAGATGTCACATTCTAGTGATAATGAGATGAGATGTCACATTCTAGTGACTCGTGGGATGAGAATGCTATCTGAGATGATTGTAACAGTAAGTCCAAAAAGGCTTATGCAGCTAATGTTTCGCCAACTCGGATTTCCGGGCATCAGTTGGTTTAGTAACAAAAAGAAACGCTCTCTGCGATTGCTGTGTTCGTGCGGCTCAGCACTCGCCGATAACGTGTAGCGCTACACGAGTCTGTGACGTAGCTCAATCAGTACAACGAATTGGCGTCACTGCCAGGCCGGGACAGCCAATCAGAAAGGTAACATGTCTCTGAGCACGCCTAGAGTCGTAACACTCTCGTGCAGTTTGAAAAGGGGCATGGACTGATGTTGCCGGAAGGAACCGCTGAGGTTATATCTGATCGTTTTAAATGGCTAATTACACGAATTCACCATAGGTACACTTAAACAGATAAATCTACTGGCCTTTCTGACTGACTTGCTTCTCTGCCAATTAGAGGGCGTCTGACTGGAGCTTTACGGAACCGCTTGATTGTGTATATTAAAAGCCAGTGCTACTAACGAGCATACATCACTCCAGTAGGTACGTAATGATTATCCTCGTATTAGGTTAGTAAACAAACGTCTCCACAGCAGAAGAACTGCCTAAACAGAACCAAAAATCTTTTTTTAATACGTTTGGAGGCAGTGTACCACGGCAATTTCGTCTGTTGCTGACAAGCCTGGAAGTGTCGAGCTGTCAGAGCGGAGATGGTACAGTGGGTTTCACATGCCTGCTAATGGCCTGCGGTTGCAGTACGGTGTCAAAACCAGGAACCTGGCAGCCACTGGAACCGAAATCCTGGCAACCAAATACAGAGGAGGGGACAGAGGTTTGTGAAAGCAGGGATATAATGATTCCTAATTTGATTATGAAAAATACTATGTATAAATCTCAAACCATGAATCCGAGGTAGCTCGGATGCTCATCAGTGATACTGCGTCAGATATAAAGCCCTAAAAAATTACACTGCAGGGTCAACAACCCCTTTTGTTGGGGACAGAGAGCAGTGTGGTAAACATACTTTCTCACATGTTTATTATTTATTTATTTATATATTAAGCTTCATAGGGTGAGAAGCTCGGTCATCCGCGAGGAGCTCAGAGTAGAACCGCTGCTCCCCCCGTGTTGAGAGGAGCCAGTTGAGGTGACTCGAGCATCTGATTAGAATGCCTCCCGAACGCCTCCCTGGTGTGGTGTTTTGGGCAGGTCTAACTGGGAAGACACCCTGGGGTCGACCCAGAACACGGTGGAGGGACTATGTCTCTCGTCTGGTCTGAAGAATAATTTCCCACAGAAAAATCCTACGTACCCCTCGATACACACTCTGATCTAAATCTATCCACCAATTTGAGCATAAAATAAACACTGCTTAAGTCTCCTGACCAGATTTCCTTGCCTGACTTGTGAAGACGACGAATATTCTTTGATATACGAAACCACGGTGGTGTGGTGGTATATTTCCTGTTATGGCAGACTGGTTCACACCAAAGTGTGACACGCTGCTGCAAAGCTTCATGCGCAGGAAGTCGTTTGCATGCAGTATGACAAAAGGAGGTACAGTGACCGCAGCAGGGACATCACGGCGTTTGTGATCCATCACGAACAGGGTTTTTAACACCAGTGTCACTGGTGTGGTGAAAACTTAAATGTAACTAAAAATATCCAGTTTTTACAGTCGTACCATGGGAAGAAAATGACACTCATGAGGGGTAAAGGGTTTAAATCCGAGATGGATAATCAGCTGACATAGCTGAAACCAAAGTATACTAAACATTAAAGGGGACCTGTGTCCAATTTGCAACGTTCGGCACAGGGCCATACTCTGAAAACGTTTCCTTTCGGGCACAGTTCGGTTGTTTGAGAGGACCACTTCAACCCGACCTGCTATCGGCGTGACCGCCAGGCAGAACTACTTGGCACGAAGCCCAAGTTTATTCGAGTAAAACCAGACGCCGTTCCTACGGAATTCCTTATTAAAAACATCAAAGGACAAAAACGGAATGGAGCAGCGCCTTGCCAAAAGGAACCAGTAACAGGTAAGAGCCTTTAGCATTCAGGGAGTTTTATCACCTAAAATGTCGCTCGCTGTGTGCATATCCAACAAGTTGCTCAAGCATGAAATGTTGTTAATTTTTAATATAAGCATTATGAACCGTCAGCAACAACAAGGCCAAAGTCAATTTATTCTAAAACAAACGACTTCAATCTCCTTCTTGTTGCGGTGCTGTTTTAATAGCGCCACCTGCAGTATCGGAGGACTTGTTCTCGTTTATCTATGCAGATGTCGCATTCTGAGTCTGTAACGCACTTCCTCATTTCTTTTCAAACGCGTTCTGATACTCAGTACGGCTGGTAAGAGCTTCTTTCACCAGCAAGCAGCACACGCGCTGGCAACAGGCTGCTCAGCCATCGGAGCCATCGGGTTCCCCCTTACAAAAATCAAACAAAAGGGACGGCAGGCAGCTAAGCTCCTGGCACGGTGGGGATTTTTCTGTGAAAGCTTGCTGCAGTGTGACTAAAGAAATGCATCTCTGTTCGGCGTGTGACCCGCACGCACACGCACGCACGCAAGCGCACACACACACACACACACACACACACACACACACACACACACACACACACACACACACACCAAGATCAAAGCTGTGGCTGAATCCCATGGGATGGCAATCATTTCTAAGCCAGCTACCCTGTCCGTACTGACCCACCAGCTCCACATCACTACATTCATCCTCATCATGGAGATGGAGTGGAAACACACGGATTATAAAAACCCAGCATGTTTAGACAAACATGTACGCGTTCACACTTCTCCCTTCAGTAACATCATAATCCTGATACGGAGTACAACGCACATTGCCTAGCAACACTGACATGTCTGTCTGTCTTCCATTAATGAGAAAATCCTACAATGAGTAAGCAGTGCAGCCAAGCTAATTAACTCCTCCAGTGATGCAGTCGCCAACAGCAACAGTGTTTACAGCCGCTCAATTTCAGGTCTCGCACAGGTGCTACGCTGCAGTGCTGTGGAATTCTCAAATCTGATTGGTTTCATGTTTTGTTCTGACTGCAGTTCAGATCACAGATTTATATTAACACGGTCATTATTAGTAGTAGTAGTAGTAGTAGTAGTGCCATTATACAGTCTAGATAATGAGACTGTCGTCATCCTGTGAGGATGAGACATATCGTACTTGATGTTTCTGAGGCATGTCGTAATTGACGTTTCTTGAAGGAGTCTCCAGTGTCGGAGATGATTAACACCTAAAAGTAAAGCTTAAACGTTCTGAGACTGTGGACTTTGAGCTTTCAGGTCACTTGTTAACATGACAACATGAATCTTGGGGGGTTGGTCGAAGGTTGGTGCGACTCACAAGCATGACCATAAAGCCTGACTAATACCACAGCTGCACTTCTTTATTTAAAATGACTCACACTGCGCCATCCCATATCTGCTTTTGACCCACCATTACGCTGATACTCACTCACGCTGACTATACATGGCACCGTTTACAGGAAGAAAAGATATCGCCCTCATTACAGTTAGCCAGCATGGTTGCTACTAACAAAAGAGGGGGATTCTGGGAGATTACAGCGATTATATGACTTCAGAGAGCATCAGTGTGTATTGAACACTGACCAATCACTTATCACCACTGTTTCCCACTGCCCAATTACTGACCACCACTGTTTCCCACTGCCCAATCACTCATCACCACTCATCTCCACCTACCATTCACTTACCAACACTGTCTCCAATTGTCTGTTACAGGATTTTAGACAGCATCAGTGTGTAACGACCACCAACCAATCACTGACAACCACTGTTCCCCACCTACCAATCACTTATCACCACTGTTCCAAATTGTTAACCAATTGGCTGTTATATGAGTTTAGACAGCATCAGTGTCTAAAGACCACCAATCACTCACTGACTACTGTTCCCCACTGATTGATCACTTATCCCCAACAACCAATCACTGACCTCCTCTGCTTGTCCCGCCCTCTCACCACTTTGTTCTTTGTTTTTTATGGCAGAAATTCCATTTTAAGCATTTAAAAACAGTAAACTTTCCCCTCACATCAACTCACAGTTACGGCTTTCTTCCTGTCTGTCTGGACTCTTAAAAGAAATGTCTTTATGTGAGAAATAATTTAGGAAGCGAATGACAGTCCATGATCTTATACTGTGATGAAACCGGATTCCCTCCTCTGTATACTGTAAATCCATCGTCTAGCTGTACCTTCACTTGCAAACTGAAATGAAGCTGATCAGGACGTCGGACTGATATGCAAACAAGTGACGTCAGCTAACACCTTCCTCACCTTGGATTAGTTACCTGCTTCTGAAAAGAGCTGCCAGTATTGCTTTAAGACACTTTCCCCTAAAAAAAAAAAAAACAAAAAAAACCTGTTTGGAAACTCACTGCCTGAGCACAGCTCAGCACAGCACAGCTCAGCACAGCACAGCACAGCTCTCTGGAGGCTTCCACACCCCTGCCATGGAGCTGAATGATTTCCCTGCAGCAGCTCTGTATATACACATGTGCTGGTCTTGTTCGGTGACGTGGCGGGATGAAGGAGGGAAAAAGAAAAAAACAACAACAGCAACAACAACAAGACAAACGCAACCTGAGAGGAGGCTTCTGGGATTGGGGGACCAGTCTCCTGGTGACTCATTCCCGTGTGATGTGATCAGTAAAGAGCTGCTCAGGTCCCAGCTGCGCCTCGAACCCGGACCCGACACCAGGGTCTCGAGGGTGAAAACGCTGATACACGGCTTTCTCCACGGCTTTCTAATAAAGGAGGAAACCGGGACGCCTCGCCAGAATGTTAACTCACATCCAGTTTTGGTGGGTTTTTTATTACTACTTTCACTATCATAAAGTGGCTGAGAATTTCCTCATGATCATTAAACGGCTCGTTGCCGCTGATTGGTTTAACTAAATTAGTTTTAAACTCATAATAATAATAATATTGATGATGATGATGATGATAATAACAGACTGTTTGTTTGTTTGTCTGCTTCCCATAAACATGACGGAATGATCCGCACTGAATCAGAGACCGGAAAAGAAACTTTCACACTCTTTTGCAACACTGTGACAAACTCGCACCTCCTTCTTCATCAGGATACATTTACATCACATGTGTCTCAAGGTGTGAACTCACTTTTATGTCTCCCTGAAGCCCACGACTGCTTGGCGATGCTGGGACTCCGGATTATTGCCCGGCCGGCCGATTTTAAAGCGTCCATACCGTGCGGTCCTGCTCCGGAGGACACAAACCCTCAGTCCTCTTCTCTCCCCGCCGTCTCCTTTCCTTCCTCTCTCTGTGTTAAAGTCAGAAAAAAAACAAACTTCCTCTCTCTTTCTCTCCCTCTCTCGCGTTCTCTGCCCCGGCTGGATTATTTTTCCTCCCTTTCTTTTTTTGAAGCGTTTACAGCTTGGATTTTGACAAACATACTCTTCACACCGGGGTGGGGCTTAATATGCAAATCACAAATATGCTGACGTAGTGACGCGAGAGGAAAGGGCGGTGCTTGGCATGTTAATGAAGCCGAAATTTAGTGTCACAGCAGCCAATAAGCGGCAAGGATGTAGTTGTGTAAATTTAACATATATTCAAACTATTCGGCGTTGACGCATCCAACACACTCAATATATTGAAGTATTATTGAACTCATTGCAGTAAATATTAGTATGAATTGAAGTATGGGATATAAAAGATATTTTTATTCATTAATTTACCAAACTGCTCAATCCTAGTGGGAGGCTGGAAATGATCTCAAGCCGACTCTGGGCGGGGAGGTGTGCTTTTAATGCATCTGGTCATTTTTACCTCTGCCGAGGAGGTTATGTTTTACCCGTAGTTAGTTTGTGTGTTTGACAGGATTACGCAAAAATGTCTGCCAAAGGTGGGGTTAGACTTTGGAGATGATGTGGATGCAGGAATTTTAAAAGGAGTCTTTAAAATTGTGAGATAGGACAAATTTTGACATTTTGGTCAATATGATGGATTGCTGGGCTTGGTGGAGGCTTGTGCTCTCAAAATACTCTTGGTACAAAATCATGTCACTTGCATCATGTCACCCTCGACGCTTGAAACAAAGTGCAGACTTTTTTTTTTTTTTCAAATATGCAACATCCTAAAAGAAATTATCTTTATGTCACTGTATATCCAAAAATCTCTTGTATTGGAGTTATTCATATTCACACTATGAGTTTAGATTAAATGGCGCTTAAAAAAATATTCATCCCTGGAGAGGAACAGAAGTCTTCCGTCCACTCAACCTTAACTGAAACTTTTTTTTTCTTTAATCCTTCTGCATGAGTGATTTCCAGGAAACCCAAAGAAAGACAGAGGACAATAATTCCAGGAGGAAAAAGACTCATGCATGTCAATCAATCCCACAGGACGTGACAGATCCAAGTGTCCTAGAAGACAATCCCACCCAAGCCTGACTTAGAAATAATCATTAAAATTTGCAAAGCCTCCCACACCGAAGAGAGGAATCTGTCTCTCAGTTTCACGTCAGGTCAGGCAGGAAGAATCCAGTCCCTCAGCATTCCTGAGTGCCTGTGATTTGGCTCAAAAACATGCAGAGGGTTCTTTGGGGAGTCGGTGAGCCGAGAGGTGAATTTAAAAAAAAAAGAAGAAAAAAAAAACATTAGATGAAGGAACTCTTCACCTTGGAACACATTCAAAATGTTTAGAGATTTTGCAATACCTTTACTATTAGCGTGTTGCTGTGTTTTTTATTCTTCATTTGATGGTTAGTGGGAGATTTGTTGGGGTAAGTGCTTCATTTCTTACTTACAATTTAATTTTCCAGCAAAATTCAACATCATGTTAATCAATCAATCAATCAATCAATCAATAAAGATGCACTCATAGAAAGCTAGGGGCCTCCTGCAGAGTCCGTGGATAATGGAGGTAAGATGAACCTAAAAATGGCTTGCTTTATAACTTGGCATATTTATAATGAGATGTCTCCTCCTAGTGGCCATCTCATGAACATCTCAAACAGCGCCATGTTAAAGAATCGGGAGAACCATGACCCCGCTGTGTCCTTGACTTTCCAAAAACGGTACGGTTGTTTTGTCAGGATACTGTTCACAAAAAAAGCAAAGGCAGACAATCACAATATCTTTGCTGGAGGGTTAAAAACCTGCACTGTAATATTTTATATGATGAATGATATTATTGATCACATCATGTAATCTCCTTGTCATTGTTGCTCCAGTTGGTCCGGTCGAGGCTCAGCAACATTAACGTGGCAATAAAATGAAAGCTGAGGATCTGAATGTACTGAATGAGCAGTTTATCACATCACTGCACATTTTCTTCCCTGATAGCATAGATGTAAAATGGGGACTCGAATAATGAGTGTGTGGTTCAGGGAGCACGAGGAATCATTTTCACGTGCGTATCGGCACCCCAGAGTCCTGACCTTAACCGTATTGAAAGTTTTCGGGATGTGCTGGAGAAGACTTTATGGAGTGGTTCAGTTTTTCTCTCATCGATTCAAGACGTCAGTGAGAAATGAACCCGATACTGGATGGCAGTCTGTTGAAACAGTGGCATGAAGATGTATGTGCTGTAAGCAAGGCTAAAGGCGGGACAGCAAAACATTAGTGTCTGCAGCTTATTTTGGGGGGTGCCGGGCAATGTATATTATCTCACCGTAAAAAAAAAAAAATTCGAAAAGACTAAGAGGTTAAAGCACTGCTGCATCTCTTTACATCAGAATGACATGAGGGCGAAATCTCTCTGGCGTCATGATGAACAGGCCGCTGAGGCATTGTGGGTCATGTAGGACACCGTTAAGCGACGCACCAGTGAAAGCAATTTAAAAAAAAGACTCAATTTCATCACAAAATGAGTTTTGGATGCTGTTGGAGATCACAAGCTTATTCCGAAGATTGATACAAAAGTTGTCTCAGAGAGCTCCGAGCTGCCGCTTTGCACGAGTAGCTTTAATGTGAACTCATCTAATAGTTTAATTATTCTCCTGTTTAATTATTTCTTCTCACCGGTTAAACGCACTCTCGCACTCTCGGAAAGACGGATTCAGCCTTGGGTCTTAAACACAGTGTGCTGGAATAACTGCAGTGCAGATTAGTGAGGGGGGTAAATTAAAGATATCAGAAGTGGAAAACTTCTTTAAATTACAAAACATTCTTCTGGATGAACATCAATACATTCCCCCAGACACTCAATTAAGAGTAGCTTAGTGCAAAAATGTCATTTATTAAGACCTACCAGGTGAGACACACACACACACACACACACACACACGTTCCAAAGCAAACTGTTGAATGAGCTGCTTCCTCTTTCACAAAGCAATCATCATCCACTTACTCATCAGCCGAACTGCTTAATCCTACAAGGGTCGCAGGGGGGCCGGAGCCTATCTCAGTCGACACTGGGTGAAGGCAGGGTACACTCTGAACAGCTCACTTGACCACTACAGGGCCAACACTCACTCACACACACACACACACACCATTCACATCTAGGGACAATCTGAAATAGCCTAATGAGCAAGACTTTGGACTGGGGGAGGAAACTGGAGTGCCCAGAGGAAACCCACACAAGCATGGGGAGAAGATGCAAACTGCAAACTTCACACAGACACCCCCTCACCGAACTTTCTTGCCTTGAGGTGGACGTGCTAACCACTACACAACCGTGCCGCCCCCTGTCATCCAAAGTATTTTTATTCTTATTTAATTTGAAACAGTTCGACAAATCAGTGATGAAGTTTTCTCCCAAGTTTCTGGCGTAACAGATCAGAGTTCCTCAATCGTCCTGAACAGGAACCGTGGAAGCATTTTTGAAAGGGAACCCCTCACCTGCAGGTTCTAACCCAGATGTTTCCACACAGAACATGTGAGAACCGTCAGGGTGATGGATAAGGTGTTAAAACGCTCCATCAGATCCCGTCTGCCTGTTTTTAAAATTAACAAATAAACACACATTTAATGAAAGGAAAGTGGGAGGCACGGTGGCGCAGTGGTTAGCATGTTCGCCTCACAGCAAGAAGGCCCCAGGTTCCATCCTCCGGCTCGGCTCGTGCGTTTCTGTGTGTAGTTTGCATGTCCCGCCTGTGCTTGCGTGGGTTTCTTCCGGATATCCCGGTTTTCTCCCACAGTCCAAAAACACGCAGAGTAGACTAATTATATGCTCCAAATCGTCCCTAGGGTGTTAGTGTGAATGTTTATCTGTCCAGGGTGTACCCTGCCCTCGCCCAGAGTCGGCTGAGATGGGCGCCACCCTACCCGCGACCCTAATTAAGATTAAGCATCTTAGCAAGAATGAATAAACAAAGAAAAGTAAGAAGAGATGAGTTCTTAGAGAGTATGGAAAGTATTACCATTACAACTTATAGCTTGTCCAAGACACTGACACTGGAGACTCCTTCCATCCGGTTGTATTAATTTACTACTGATGACTATCTGAAATCTTCCTGCTTTGATCCTTACATCATGTCCAGGCTGTTTTTGGACAAGCATCATCTGAACAGAGCTCATCGTCACGTGGAGGGGATGGAGCTTAGCCCACGTCATTAAAAGCTTAGATCTGCTCATCCTACATCAAATCTTCCATTAGATGGTTATTTACTTAATCTCAAATAAATGCATGAGCGACAGTCAGCACGATAGAGATCTATTTTAGTCTCCTAGTGTCAAATGGTTCAGATGATTTGAATTAGACCTTCAGAAAGTGTTAAAAAGGCAAAAATCTATTTTTCATCCTCTCAATCATACCCAAGAAAGAACACAATGACTTCAGGGATGCCAGGAAAAAAAACAACCCTTTTATTCCTTGAAAACCTCACAGGGTGAGAATGCAGCCACAGTCAGGGCTGAAGAACGAAAGAAAGTAAGAAAGAAAGAGGGAGAAGTGACATCGGGCAAAGAACACAAACAAGTGCTGACTTCTTTTCACTTGAAAAATTCTTGGGGTTTTTTTCTGTCTGCAGATCGGTTAACTTCACCGCAGGCGGACGTTAACGTTCTGGAGAACACTTCACGGACAAACTGCAAACTGTCCATAATTTAAAAACACACACACGCACACACTCCCAAAAAAAAAAACAAAAAAAAATAAAACAACCATGGCTGATCACTAGAACACCACAGAGGACTCATCAGGGCGAGTACTGAAAGAATACCAACAACGGGTTTCCATAAACAACTCCACGCATCAGAAGCCGTTCTTTCTTTCCCATGACACCTTTACAACACGTTCACGCACACGAGAACATCCTCACCCCCTCATCCCCTTCTCCCAGCTGGATGAGCCGCTGATGGGATCATCCCAGATAACCGCCTCACTAAGTGCATTTTTTTCATCCACAGAACATTTGCATCCTTTCCAGCTGAGCACCAAGGGTGCAATCGAAGGGTTCGAGAAAGACGACAGGCTGGCTTTCCTCAACACTCACGTCCTTAGCAAGGTGTGAACTCTGCAATACTGAGAACCAAATACTTCCCTAATGCACAATAACGCCATCATGTGGCAACACCAAAACAGCTCTCTGCTACCAAGACACTGAACTAGAAAATACACTTGACGGTTCTGGTCGCTGCTTCCTGCTTCGCAGCACATCACTGGAGAACAAAATCACGGTCCTAGCTACTTGGCACTGGACTAAATTTTGCGTCTGTTAGAAACAGAATCGCCTGGGCAATAGAATCATCTGGGACATGCTCAGGTTCGCCGCCGTATAATATCCACGTCTTATTTCTTTTTAGCTCAAGCATTCTTTACCAAATCAAAAGGGTTCTGGGCCGGCTTAGACTTCCAGGCGAGCGAGACGGCGCTGCCGGAAATCCAAATCAGGGGCTTGAAGGATAACAGGGGACAAAATCTTTCAAATTTACTAATGTGGTCCTGTCTAAAGGCACTGGAATATCTGATGGTGGGGTGCTTATTAAAATTTGGATTAATTATATGCACTTCCCCCCGACATGTCAGAACATTTTAAATTAAAGTTCTTACTAAATATGCAGTGGACTTTTTATTTATTTTAGTGAGAAATTTGGTTAATTTTTTGGGTAAAGGGGGGGGGGGTGTCTTAAAAGAGCTGAAGTTGCAAGCCTGAGACTTTGTCCCCTGCTTTAAAAAAAAGAAAAGAAAACAAAAAAACAAGTAAAAACTTAAGGCCAATATAATGTACAGGAAAAGTAAAGTGTGAGCCTTTTTTTTCGCAATGAAGACAGAAAAAAATGCACACCAACATCTGTGAGGTTTCTAGACATTTAGAAGAAAAAAAATCCAACAACAGCAGATTCCTACTCGGCAGGTGATGTCCCTTAAAAGTTTTTTGTCTTTTTTTTTTGTTTGTTTTGTTTTTACTACAACAAATACAGTCACACAATACGACATCCTTCTGACCAGGCGAGAGATATCAGAAGAAGAAAAAACAACAACAAAATAAGTCCCCAAACATTCTGAAGGGGGAGGGGGGGGTCCAGGTATGAGCCTGTGGAGAGAGAGAGAGAGAGAGAGAGAGAGAGAGAGAGAGAGAGAGAGAGAGAGAGAGAGAGAGAGAGAGCGAGAGAGA
>JAOUQZ010000039.1:2636516-2649876 GCA_028564935.1 Neosilurus hyrtlii
AGAGGCACTGTACCCAACCTCCATGCAATGCTGCAGAGGCGTGTCAGCCAGGACAGCCCTACAACATCCAGAGACTTATGAAAACAAAAATATGAGTGCTACGGTTGTTACAATAAAAGGACATGGAAATTTCATCATAATTTATTTAGAAATTCTCTGAAAACTAACAACAATACATAATTGAGAACTCAAGGTATTGGGGGGGTGATTAGGTTTGCTAATATACTGACTACAGTAGAGAACAAGAAGTGAGACACTTAGCAGCACTGGCTTCATGGTTGGGAAAAATTCTATGTGATGGACATTACACATGATTCTTTAACATGATTTATAGATAAGAGGACATTTTTTCTGAAATATTTTACTGATTTGTTTTGGAAATGATGAAATTATCCAATTATTGATTATTAACATGTTACAATCTTTCCTGCATTTCTGGATTTAAAGGGTTTTAGGAAATATGAAAAACTGTTTCCACTAATCACCGTACATGCCCAACCTTTCTAGAGGTACATGTAATAAGCACATGTGTTTTACCTGAAAATCAATCCCAAAAGAAATCACACAAATGACAAAACAACATCACTGAAGTCCATGGAGTGTGGATAAGCATCTGCAGAGTCAAATACAAGAAACCTCACACCCCATTTACTGATTACTGAATATGCAAAGTACAACCAAAGTGTATGATTATGGAAACCCCATAGGTCTGATCTTATCAAGGATATAATGAAATAGGTTTGAGTCTCAGTTTGTCACATTGTTATAGGAGAGAGTTTCTATCCCAATATACCAATGTATTACTATTTAATAGTTCTGTTTTGTGATTCAGTCTTTATTGAATTTAAATATGCTTTAAAATATCTCTCAGATGATGTTACGATGGCACAGTGGGTTAGTGTTTTAGAATTAGAATGCTTCCTGGTCGCTTTCCTTTAGAGGTGTGCCAGGCACGTGCAACCGGGAGGAGGCCCCAGGGCAAACCCAAAACTCGATAGAGGGATTATAAATCCTGTCTGCTCTAGAGAGTGAGCCAGAAAGTGTTGCTGGGGACAGGGATGCCTGGGTTTTCCTCCAGGATCTGTGAACTCCGCGACCTGTTCTTGGAAATGCAGATGCATATGCATAGGACACCATGGCAGAAAAAGGGAAGGAGGAATTTAGATGTGCAAATATTATAACATGAATTTTTTCCCCCACCTTCATTATTAAGGTGAAGTTGCATGCACTTTTTTGTTTTTGTTTTTTAATAATTTTGTTGAAATGTATTATTCTATATGGATGATTGCTGTTATTATTATTTTATTATTATAATTACTTGCCCTGTGATGGCCTGGTGAGCTGTTCAGGGTGTACTCTGCCCTCGCCCAGTGTTGGCTGAGATGGGCGCCAGCCTCCCTGCGCCCCTAATTAGGATTAAGTTGTTCAGAAAAAGAAACAAATATAATTACTGTGTGTAACTCAAGTGTTTAATTCAGTGAATATGATTATGTATGACTTAATTAAACTTTTAGCAGGCTCTGTATTTATAGGTGTTGTTCAAACAGTAAATGGAGTTTGGGGTCAGTGGTGATGAATCCTGAAATATAGTGAATATCACCACATAGGCTACAATATGATTTAACAGTTCTGGGTTTACGGTGAATTCACACTAGTATTGAATCATGTGGTGTGTATAAGATGGTCACTTTCTGAGATTAATTGATAATGAGTTTGTGTTGGAGAAGGGGACAGGGTGAGACTGGGGACAGAAAGATTCAGAAAACTGAAGCAAAGATGTGAAGGTTGTTCAAGGTCATTTTTATGCTGTATGAATTCTCTGTTCTTCATAAATTAAATGTATTTTTGTGTATGAATAAATGTTTATATTACAGTGTATAATAACAATAAATATAATATTTAAACATCCTCACACATCATTTACTGTTTATTTCTCCAAAGAATTAGCTATAATTTTTTACAACAAAACAAACAATAGACTATCAGTCATGTTTATGTAACAGTAATTTATGTACTTAAAAATGTTTTTAAATCATATTTTTATTTTGTATATGTACTTAATATAAGTCATTATTATATAAATAAATATATATATTTAAAAAATGAATTGTTATAAATGAAATACTCTGAATCTGTTGGATTGGGGGCGGAGCTTCTGGAACATTCTGGAAATTTCTAGTCCCTTCGCTGCCTATGACGTGTATGTTTCTGTGCTGAAAATAACCAGTTCATTCCGGTTTCAGCCAGTCAGAGAGTCAGTCAGCATCGGGCAGTCTTCGCGGTGACTATCGAAGCTTCACACCACAAAAGCGTTGTTTTTGTTTTCTTTTCGAGGATAATCCCACTTTCTTAAGGTAAAACACATGTTATTGTTGTTATATGTATGTTGTTCGTATGTTTTTATGCTTTTATTGTAATTGATTCGTTTCTTTGTGTTTACCATTCAGTGCTGTGCACGTATTCAGTTTTACACGTTCGCTTGAATTCTTAACCAGTATATCTTCACAGTTTAAAAATGTAAAACTGTTTAATTTTTCTATGTGTATGAATTTAAGAATAATGTGTTTGTGGGTTTTTATTTGTCAAATGTGTTTATTTGTCGTCACGATACACAGATATCTCATTTAAACATCTTAAAACCTGGTGGTGAAACAAATCTTTAACTCGTTCATTTTAATTTTTTTAGTGTGTGGTATTGTTAGGGATTTTTTATTTAAGTAATCAGATTGGTTTGGTTGCGGGACTCGATTTCTATTTTGCCAGTGTGTCACCTGACCAACGCACTCTGTTCCACCCCCTCGTTTTGACGTCACAGATGGTACCGCCCCTCTCATAAATATAATTTTCTGATTCACAACCACCAAGAGGCAGAACGAGAAAGGTACAAGTAGGTATATCATGAAGAAAATTTGCAAGAGAGAAACTATATGAGTATCAGGAGGAAAAAGAATGAACAGGCCATGCCTGCGGACATGCAGGGTAAACATGAATAGTAAAAATAAATTGGGAAAGAACTAAAAGAAGTGAAGAGAGCTGGGTAGAGAAAGACAAAAAAAGACAGCAATACGATAGGCAAAGATCTCCAACAAGAGAATAAAGGGAATAGAGCAGAGTAATGAGGTGTTACTGCAAAAATTTAACAAAAAGCTGTGCGGGTGGGGTGTCCAAGGGTGTTAGTGTCCTGCAATCAGTTAGTGATGTCACATGATATCCTCATCACAATAGAGGGAAACGGTCCAGGCTCTCTAAGAGCATTACTAAGAGGTTTGTCTCATCACATGGGACATTCTACAGTAAAAATAATGGTAGTTGTGCATGTTCTGTGGTGGGTGCTTGGGATGCATTTCGAGCTGTTTTGGTTAAGTGTTCTCGAACTTTACTCGGTCAGCGCGCCCTGCTTTCGTTTTAATTTCTTGGTATGTTTCAGGGCATATGGAACATTGAACATATGGGATATGTTTTTACGTCACATTCAAACATTTCATTCTTCCTTTTTAGCATTCTTGACATTGGGTTTTAAAAGTGTATTCATTTTGCAGGGTTCGCAATGAGGACTGAAGACAAAGCTCAGCATCTTAGTGAGGGTATGCGCCTCATTTTCAACCAGGAATCCTCAATGACGCCCAGATCTTCACGGTCAAGCAGTTGCAGCAGCACGAGCAGCAGCAGCAGTGACAGTTCTTCCTCCAGCAGTGACAGAAGCAGATCCCCATCTGTGTCTCGTAGGTCACGGAGACTACACAGCCATGGATCACGCTACTCTTCATCTTCAAGCAGCAGCTCCCGATCCAGGTCTCGTTCTTACCCGCGCTGCTGTCGAGTTTCAGATCGTTCCTCTTGTTGCCGTCACCGTCGACGATCTCGCTCTTACAGCCCCTATCCCAGGCGCTCATACCGCTATGGCCGACGAAGAGACTCGCGCTCTTCCAGCCGCTCTTCTTCCCGGAAGCGTTATTACAGGAAATCAAGGAGATCCCGTTCTCGCTCCTCAAGCTACGGAAGAAAAGGAGGTGCTTATGTTGGCAGGTTCAGGTGCCGCTTCTCCCCCTCGCCTGTAAGATATTACAGACGCAGGCCAAAATCTCCGGAATGTTCTGTTCGACTTAGTCAGAAAGGTAAACATAATATGCTCCTGGTACCAGTTTAAATGACTACAAATTGTTTCTAAAGCACATGGGCATTACATCTTTGTTACTATCTCTCCCCAGATAAAATGGAGCTTCTGAACATTGCCAGAGAGAATGCAGCGAAGATTCTGGGAGTAGAGGTGGTGAAACTGCCTGCCAGCGTCGGGTGTTTTAAGGAAGCTGTGAAAAATCCGCTGGAACCCAACACTGGGGAAAGGGTGAGCGTTGACGGTGTGACACCGAAGAACCCCCCACAGGTGAGTGAAAGTCATGCAGGTGTGCCACCATCAGCTAGAATCACAGACTAACTGCAATGTTTGCCACGTTCCTGTAATAAGAAAAGACTATTTGATCATACAGATCTGATTTAAAGCTGTTAAAATTATATGGGCCTCTACTTTGCATGTGCCTGATGGGGGCTGTTTAATTTTTAGTCAGGATTTTATTTTAGTCATATCCTTCTGCTGTGAAAATGGGTCATCGTGTAAATTATTTCCTCAGACGTGATTGTTTTTGGCTGATGGATGTAATCGAATGATGATGAAGACAAAAAATATACACCTCCAACACCTACGTACTGTTGTCCAGGTTAGGTAACAGTACCTTAAAAGATTGTGTGTGTGTGTGCGCGTGTGTGTGTCCCTGTGCGAAGAAGAGCAAATGAGATTCAACACATGAATAACTTTTATATTATTTTTTGTTAATTTTTTTCAATATCTTGGTTAATTGACTGCCGGAGCACTTCAATTGCATTGTGTTTGTATCCCATTTCTGTTCCTGTAGATCACATGACAGTAGTCTGCACTTCTCCACCCTTTGGAATGGGAGAAAGAGGGGGAAAACATTTCACTTGAGAGACGACATTTTTCAAGATGGTTTAAAATCTTGTAATGTGCAAAGGTCAAGTAATGTCAGTGCAAATATCGTTAGTCCTAGACTTTGCTCAAGTACAATATTGACTGATGCAACATTTAATCATTTATCATGTTGTTCTTGGTACGAGGCAGGTAATCTTGTCTCAGAGCAAATACCTTTATCAGTAGGACTTGAATGTAAACTTCTTGATAAACAGGGTGCGTTGTTATTCACCAGAGTTCTCTTTGTGTGAAGAACCTCAGGTGATCGGACTGGCTTTTAGAGGGCCTTAAATCAGAAGAACCCTCGTGTACCAAAGACAAGTCTGCGCACAATGCGCTGGATGGGGTTTGGAGAAAAATTATTTACTCCATCTTTATTGAGGATTTTTAGTTGTTTTTTTTTTATACAAGCTCTGCTTTTATACGTTTTGTTTGCCTTCTCTTTGACTGCAGCACAAGCGATTGACAGAGATGTGCAGATACATGCACTACAGTGCCAAAGTCACTATAAGTAGACTTGGTTTCCTGTTTCTTCATGCATGATAAATGTTATGCTTTAACAGTTTGTATTCTTTTAGTGTTAACATGATTATCTTTGTTTTTTTCCATGTCTTTAGGGTAATACTACCGCAGTGGAAGATAATGAACTTTTTAAAACGTCTCTAGCGAGAAAGTCAATCGCCTTCAGTAACGGCGTAAGTAAATAACATTTTGGTGCTTTCGTATTTTCTAAATAATTTGAAAATAATCAAATTCCTTCTGTGGAATTCAGTGATGCCATTATCACCATGTGACCTATTCCAAAACATGTTTGGGTTGCTGATTTTCTGATTTAAGTTTGCTCTGTCCTCAGAATGCTGTTGCCAAGCCATCAAGCAGCCCAACTTTAACTGAGAGTAAGGTAACCTCCAGAGCAGACAGTGTGGGGAACAAGAAGCCATATGGACAATGGATCCCTGTCAAGACGGTTTCTGTTAAAAAGCACTGATCCAGTTCTGTTGGGAGTTTTGCTGGTGCTGTCTGTAATATATACTGTAAATAGTTTGTACATATAGGGGGTTTCATCAGACATGTTTTCTTTCAGATGTACAGTGTTTTAAGTTGGAAGAACACAAGTGGAAATCAATCAGGTGGGAGGTTTTGTCTATAATTAGTGTTTTTGTGCTGCGTAATTGTGTGTAATTTCTAATAAATATTCTCAAATGAAGTGATGTAAAAAATAAAACAAAAAATACAAACAAAACAATAAACAAGGTGAATTATTTCACGAGTCAGTGTGGGACTGGGATTTGTCTGTGGTTGCCAGAATATGAGTGCGTGCGCCCGCGCGCGTGCGTGCGTGCGTGCGTGTGTGTGTGGACAAAGCCATCTTCAGCAAACTTGGCATAACACTTGTTAGGCATTGACAGCACTGAACATGAAACATTTACCATTTTAACAAACAGCATTGTTGATCTCAAATAATGACAACAAATATTAAACATGTACTGAAGTCCACATACAGTTTATGTAACTGGAGCACGTTTAGTTTAAAGCTAAAGTTAAACAGGTTAACCACACAAAAATCAGCTGTGGACTGCTTTGGTAAGAGGATCAAAATGCACTCGTATCTGATGGACTGTGTGGTTCGGCAGGTTAGTAGTGATCTCATACCTGTGAGGTCAGGGTTCGATTCTGAGCCATTCCCTGCTCCCTATACAAGTGCACTACTGAGGGTGGGAAGTGAGGGTGCTTGAAACTTCCTAGTGCTCTACTCGATCCCACACCAGGGATTTTCGAAACCATGACTGACCAACTCCAGAGGATACAAAAATAAAATTAGATTTTTATTTAATATAATGAAGCATTAATCAGAAGGTAAAACTCTCATCTAGAAAAGAAGCAGAAATCTTTAAAAATAAAGCAGCTGTGATGTTTTCATTTTGCAAAAAGTCCTGAAAAACTGCCGAAAAAACAGCAACGATACGAACACCGTCTCACTTACATACAAGTGCACTAGGACGTCCACAACAACCGTTCATTCCTACCTCATGTAGTGCGCTTGTGTAGGGAGCAAGACGTGATTTGGAATGTATATTAAATGGACCATACAGCGTGTTCTCGCCGCTGTCTTAAAATCTCGCGAGAGCTCGCGGCCTGGCCGAGAGTCCACTCTACCGCCCATTCTATGTGAAAACAAACTGTGAAGCCACGAACTCAATTACAACCAACAGCCACTAGATGGCGGTAGTGCTACAGAAAATTAATACTTGGAGGCGTTCTACCTACTGCGCGTCATCATTCCTCTTCATCATCCCTCCTCTTCCTCTCCAGCACTCATCTCTTCATTACTCCTCTTCATCGTCTCTCCTCTTCCTCTCCATCACTCATCTCTTCATCACTCCTCATCATCATCCCTCCTCTTCCTCTCCATCACTCATCTCTTCATCCCTCCTCTTCCTCTCCATCACTCATCTATTCATAATTTCTCCTCTTCCTCTCCATCACTCATCTTCATCATCCCTCCTCTTCCTCTCCATCACTCATCACTCTCATCAGTACTTCAAACACCAATCATTTTAGAAATGCTATTTGTTTTAGAAATCAGTCAGCCATTCATGAAATATTTTTGAGGAAATCTAAACACGGTGGGTGATCAGACACAAAGGCGTTTAATTTTAATGTTTTTGCAAATGTCTCAGGAAAAAAATCCCGAAAACCAGTGACGGTTAAAACAAACTTCCTCTGTAGAATAATAGAGAACTCGAAAGTCTACAGCAGCCGTTAATCAGTATTAATTAATGTACTGCACGTGTGAAGGGACCAAGGAGTAAGAATGAACGGTTGTTGTGGACTTCCTAGTGCACTTGTCACTGAGACGGTGTTCGTATCGTCGCTCTTTTTTATGTCTTATTATGGAATAATGAAGTTCCTTTTGCTTGCAGACGTCATTTATTTAACAAACCTCTGTAGCTTTTACTTTATCTATAAGGGCTAAAAAAATACAGCTTGGATTGAGATTCAAACCCCAACCCTCCAGGTGTGAGGCTACACCACTATACACTGAACCACACAGGCCACAGGTGTGTGTGTGTGTGTGTGAGCTCTGAGAACAGGTATCATAGACAACTTTGCTCCCTCAGTGGTGGAGCGGTGGGTTTCCTTTTCAGCCTCAGGGTCCCGGGTTCGATCCACCACCTGGGAAAGCCGTCTCTACCAACATGTGCAGACTTACACTCTCTCATCAAGTAACGATCACGTCAACCCTCAGACATCACCGATTTGGTGTAAACATGACACTTTATTCAACACAATAATCCAAATGTGTGATCTGACTTGAATTCTTACACAGTGTATGTTTGTGTTTGTGTGTGTGTGTGTGTTCATAATCAGTACAAAATGAAAAAAAAAAAGACTTCTGAATACTGCTTACTTTAAATTCTTTTACCACTATAACACATCTTTTACAAAAACACAGTATGCACATATTTATTTAATAATAATACTGAAAATGAAGAGATACCATCCATGATCACGTTATTCCTCAAAAACATATCTGGTGCATAATGTTCGCTATAACGATAAGAAATGTTTTAAAGGAGTGTGTTGAAGTACACACTCACTCACTCACTCGCTGCTGAACCACTTGATCCTCTTAGGGTTGTGGGTGGGCCGGAGCCTGTCTCGGCCAACACTTGGCAAAGGCAGCTCACCAGACCACCACATACACCTAGGAGAAACTTGAAACAGCCAATTAGCCTGATGTGCATGTCTTTAGACTATGGGAGGAAACCTGAGTACCTGGAGAAAACCCATGCAAAAACATGCATAACTTGTAAACTCCACACAGAAACACCGGAGCACGGGATCTGAACCCAGGACCTTCTTGCTGCGGACATGCTAACCTCTATGCCACCCAGCAGCACAGTAGAAAAATGACTACGTGAATGTCCACTGGTTAGTATAGATACACCATAGATACATAACCAATAAAGTACAGGGCATAAAAGATGAAGTTGATGGAGATCCCTTACAGCATGACTCCAACTCACATGGAGCAACATCAGTTCTCTTATAACGGAAAGTATTCTTCAGTCAAAACACACCTGTCTGAGAGCCCAGGATGACCTGAGTGGGAGGCGGTTGATTCCTTGCCTGTGCTGGCGAATTCTTCAATCAGTAAATAATTCCACCCTCAGACTGACCCACAATACGCCGTCTTTAAAGATCAGACAATTCCTTTGCTTCTGGTGTTCGTGGCCCAGCTGCATAGTATAAACAATAACTATAGAAGTTTCATCAGACGAGGGGCGGCACAAAAGGTCCTGTGTTTGATTCCTGGGCTCGGGACGTTTCTGTGCGGTTTGCATGTTCTCCCCGTGCTTGCGTGGGTTTCCTGCAGGTAGTCTGGTTTCCTCCCACAGCCCAAAAACATGCACAGTATGCTAACTGACTGCTCCAAATCGCCCCTAGGTGCGAGAGTGAGTGTGAATGGTGTTGTGTGTGTGTCGGCCCTGCGATGCCCTGGCGAGCTGTTCAGTGTGTACCCTGCCCTTGCCCAGAGTCGGCCGAGATGGGCGTCGGCCTCCCCGTGACCCCAATCAGGACGAAGCGGCTTAGAAAATGAACGAATGCTTTCTATGAATGAAAAGAGAAAAAGATCAGAAGAAGTTCACAGATAAAATGTGCGAAAAGAAGAGGTGTCCACTCTGTCCAAAAGAAGAGTGTTTACTTCCGACTTTCAGCTGTAAGAGTAAGAAAGTGAAGTAAAAAGCTCTAATCTGTTTTAATGCAGTGCCGGCAGGCAGTCGAAAGCCACTGGTGTAATCATCATGCTTTTACTTCCTTGAGTTGTGTTTATCTCCCCGTTGCTGATATGTATTATTCAGTACACACTATCACTGTTGTCTACAAGTCTGCTTCGCATCTGTAAGCTGACTTTTGGGAATAATAAAGTGGATTCCTCATGGCCATGTCCAAGCACATCCCCTCATGGTCTCTAATAGCGTTTTAAAACGCACTGAGTCGGCGTGTTTTCATTTTCTCTGTTGTCTTTAGGACATGGACAGTAAACTGCAATCCCACATGTATATCTGAATCATACCATCATCAGCATGACTATGAATGGAGTCCATTAAGCATTTGGTGTTGGGACTCATTATGAAAGGTAAGGAATGAAACAACACAGTGCTCTGTTAAGGGGGGGTTACGACGACACCCACCACCACCACCAACAAAGCAATTTACCAACATTAATAATATATTAACGAACACATCATAACTTTTATCCTTTTATAGTTACACTTAATGTTGTGTCACTTACATTATAGCAGCCGTGTTTCCACCAGCGCCCCCACCTGCCTCTCTGTCAGTCCCTCTGCCTTTCATCAAGCGCTTGCACTGGAGACTCCTTCCATAAATCTCCTGGCCATATCAATAATACAGTATCATTCATTCATTTTCTGTGCAGCCGGTGGTGTAGAGTTTAGAATCATAAGGTTGTAGGTTCAAATCCCTGCTAGTCCCCCACCGTGCTAAGTGTGCCTCTATCCACCCAGCAGTATAAATGGGTACAACTAAAAATACTGTGAAGCTCTAGCGTCCCATCCAGGGGGAGATGAACTCAGTCACATCATGCTACAGAATCCGGTGATAAGCTCCTGCTCTGATGAGCCAGTAGGCTCGGGTGTAAAACCCCAACAGCCTTTACCTACCTTTTTATTCATTCATTTGATACACTGCTTAATCCTGCGATGGTCACGGGGAGGCTGGAGCCTATCTCAGCCAACTCTAGGTGAAGGTGTGGTACACGCTGAAGAGTGCGTCAGTCCATCAGACACCCAACACACACCTAAGGGCAAATCGAAAGCCATTTCACTTAATGTGCATGTATGTCCTCTAGTAGGAGGAAACCAGAGAACCCGAGAATAAACCCACGCAAGCACGAGGACAACACGCAAACTCCACACAGGAACGTCCTGGCTGAGCCCCGGACCTTTTTTGCTGTGAGATGGACGTGCTAACCTGTTTCACTCTGTACCAGACAGAACTGCCAATAGAGCTGATGTTAGAGAATGAATCAACACCTTCGAAACAGATTAAATGTCACTAATGAGACATGAATTAAAATCTCTGTTCCTTTACTGTACTGTTGGTGATTTACTAACCACTGGTTCCAGGTGTTGAAAAGCAGACAGGGGTGGAACCGGTTTCTTTTTGACTGATGACACTTTAATATAAAATAATGAGTGCTGTCAAGCTAATTCATTAGCAGATCAAATCAACCTGTCAGAAAGAGAATAGGTTCTGGCAGACGGCCACCTGAACCGACTCCAATTTAATTAAGAAATCAACAGTCTGGATTCTCACCTTTTTGGTGTGTCATACATTCCTGCCATTCGCCTTTACATGCATGAAGGAGTGCACTGTAACCATGCATCCTTACACACTGACTCATCAATCTCAGACTCAGGAATGATCTTATTACTGAGAAGTGAATAGGAGACTGTGACGAGTCCCTAGCTGGACGAGTTTGGTTTTTTTTTTGGCCTTCCTGATCACAAGATCTACCTCATGTCTGAACTTCAGGGCACGAAGTGGCCAGTGTGAATAGTCGCACTATACCGTATACATAGATGATGTTTTGTATGACGCTCATCGCTGAGAGATTTATTTCCTTTTTAAGTGATTTGAGCAGCAACAAAAAAATGGGACACAGCCAAGAACCAAAAATACTTCGGCAGCTGTATGAATTTGGGCACTGAACCGCACTGTCCCAACAGAAAGACAGAGGAGGGAAAACTCTCGAGTGCTGCAGGCCGGCATCAGTAAACAGAATTGTTCCCGTTAATTGTTCCTAAGAATTAAGAACTGCGACTGCGAAGGGAAAAGCAAGAACAAGGCCTGTATAAAAGGACCTGTTGTTATTGACACACAAATCATCTGAATTTCACTTGAAATGTGACTACAAGCCTTTCAGGCAAAGTGCAAATGACATCGAATGAGCTGTCGTTAATGCCACAGCTGCCAGGCACCTATTAAAACCTATCACATGTGTAAAATAACTCTCCAAAGCGCCTGACTCGGTAATTATTTCTCTATAAAATAGTGCAATAAAATTTACAAAACACATTGTGGGAACGGCGGGGTATTTCAGTTCGCCAGCGATCTGATGTCTCAACCCTCGAGCCTCTCGAAAAACAACAGGGACATGTGATGGTCAAGGACGCCGAGCAAAACCTGAGTCTGATTTCACAGGATTTCGACGTGAAAAAATCAGATGAAAATAAGGCTGCAAAGGATTCAATTCAGGTCAAGGAACATGGTCAGAAAATCAACCTTACAGAGTAAACAGATTCGCTCCAGCAGAATACGAATTAAGTCACATGGTGGTGTTTTGAGTACGGTGAAAATGGTGTACCTGGACCAAAATGTGACATCAAGAGTTATCACATGTATAACTCTGTTCATTTATCTACATCACACAGCAGTCACACAGGTGCAGTCTGATTGGCCTACTATCTGGGGAAAATGGTTATTCTGAGTGGATAATACTTGATTGAAAATTTCACTCATGCCACTGTTTCTGTTTAATATATACTAAACTCTTCATGCTACACTGCTTTGATGCTTTACTCAAAGCACGTGAAGCTCACCACGGTAAAACTATGGCTATCTAAAAATCCTGATTCAGTTAGCTTGTTCTGTAGCAGTGCAATATATACCAAAGCCGATATTCACCTCAGGTTTGGAGAGAGGTCACTGAACTGCACAGATGATTCTTCATCAACACTCTGCTTTCCTCCCGAGAATTATTGTTGGATATTCTGTACATTCCTCACGAGGAAGCCTGTGGCGATGTTGGCAAGGACGGACTTCCTGAGACCACATGAGGAAGAAAACCTGGAAAGAACCAGACCTACAAGGGAAACCCATCTTCATGTGAGTGGCACCAGATAAGGTGATTACAGATTCTTGGTACAGATACATGTGATCACATGAAGTCTCACTTCTTGAAGAGATCATCTGTTCACCGTGGGAGATACGCATGTGAAGGTGTTTGTGTAAGTTACAGTCTTAGTGAAATCACACACACACACACACACACACAAATTTGCAGATTTTTATTCAAGAGGAAAAAAAAGGCGTAGCCTAAAAGCCCCCAATTTCACACAACAGCCTTGAAGAATGTTATTAATGAACACTAACAGGATGTTCAGCTGATCAGAGAAGTGACTATGCTTTAGAGGCTAAACAGAGGAGTAACAGAGAAACACACACACACACACACACACACGTGTGAGAATTTAAAATCATTATAAATGTGATCTAAAGTGTGGTCACCATCTTAATAAACAACACCGGCGACTACACTGCGGTTCCTCTCTCCAGGTTCTG
>JAOUQZ010000039.1:2649976-2661467 GCA_028564935.1 Neosilurus hyrtlii
AATGTGATCTAAAGTGTGGTCACCATCTTAATAAACAACACCGGCGACTACACTGCGGTTCCTCTCTCCAGGTTCTGCTTGATCTCGGCGGTGTACTTTCCGTAGAAACGCTCGGCTTTCTTATTGAATTTGGCGTTTCTCTCGTTGATGTAGTCGACGTCGGCATCGGCGTTATACGGTCTGCGCCGGCTGAATTTGGCACGCTTCTCGATTCTGTCAGGAAGAAAAGAAGTCTTAGTGAATAATAGTTACAACGGATTTAAAGACCCATCCAGTCTCAATACAGACCTCGTCTACCTACACAGTCTCACAAACACAATTCTATAAATCTGGTGTCTGTAACTCTTACTGTCTCTCGACGTCCTCCTGCATGCGGTTGATGGCTTCTCTGGAGGGAACGTGAGTCCCGTGGATCAGGCTGTTGGACGTTGGATGAAAGTCTTTACCACTGAAAGGAAACACAGAAACGTTAAAACCTCATTTCTCTCCAGCCAATTGAAAGACATGTAAACATTTTCATCATCCAACAGGAGCAAATTACTAAAACCTTCAATCAAACCAAGTGACTCCAGTGAACATAATCATTAAAGGTATAAAGAAAATCATCCAGTGTGATTCGTGAACACTCACTACTCCTCTCTCTGTCTTTCGTAGCTTTCCATATCAGGTTTTATCTGTTTACTGAGTCTCTGGTATTGCCTCAGCTGGGCCTCTGCGTATCCTACACACAAAACCAAGAGGTCATGAATAAATCAGTTAAATATTACACACAAACACACACACACACACACACGAGTGACGACAGATGATGGAGAGACTTAACTCCACCAAGAGACTCAATTTTTAACTCACTAATATTTAAACAGCATGAACCGTGAGCCTTTACTCTTAAAAAAAAATAATCAAAAAAAGTTTACACTTCTAATGCTCATAAAACCACAGCCAGGAAAATCTTTTATTCCATCTAATTATTATTGTATAAGTACTATAAAACAATCCAATACTCTCTGATAATAAAAGTTCTTCTACTCATGATTGAGATATTAGAGACATTACAGGTATAAGGCATAAGACACATAAGAAACAGAAATATGAGAGACATTAAAGATAGACATATAAGATAAGAGATATTAGGTATATAAGAGACATTAGAAATAGATATATTAGATACATTAGAGGTATATGGGATATTAGAGACAGTATTGGTAAAAGAGACATTAGGTATATTAGATACATTAGAGATATAGAAGATAGTAGATGTATAACTGCTATTAGAGAGATATTGGGTATATATTAGATACATTAGGGGTATAAGAGATATTAGAGATAGTAGATGTATAAGGGGTATTATGTAAATCACGGTGCAAATCACGCAGAGAACATGCAGACTCCACACAGAAACACCCGTGCCAAGGCTGGGGGCATGAACTGAGGACCTTCTTGCTGTGCAAAAGCCACCCACTACACCACTATTTACCCCCCAGTAAATTTCTAAACACTTAAAACCCAAATACCAAAATTACCTGCAAAGCCAGGATCGGGGTTTTTCTTCTTCTTTTTCCTCTCCCACCTCTCTGCATCCTCAGCGCTAATGTCCAGCAGTTTCACGCGGTTGTAATCTTCCCCTCGAGCTGCACACTCCTAAAACACGCACAGACGATCAGATTTAAAAACATTCAACTTGCATGCTTTAATCGCATAGAGAGCAACCCTGCGCTCTTCTACACACAAAGAGGTCACATGTAACAGCACAGGAACAACCAACACTGGATATGTAATCTTCATGTGAGTGTATATTTAAAATGCTGATCATTAAGTGGTGCATTCTGTATAGTGCTGGACACCCAGGAGGTCATCACATTCTTTACCTTCTTTTTTTCATTCACCATGAGCTCGTATTCGAGTCGAGCTTTCTTCGCCTCCCAGTTGGCGGGCAGCTTTTGCTGCCTGTCCTCCTCCACCATCGACAGATGATTCAGTTTACGAGCCTCATTCTGCAAACAGAACAGTGACCATCAGTGGAACTTGAAACACACCCTGAGCACTGCATCTCTTTCTGTCCTGAGATTTTAATTTTCCTCGCAATCTTTTCATGAACAAATCTAACTGTAGACTTGTTGAAAACAACACTATAAAAGCTTAAAATCTGAAAGTAACCAGGTTACAGACACTACCTCACAGAGCTATAACACCACACTGACACTTTTCTTTTTTTACATAAAAGATAAAGCTTGCAGATAATATAACAGTCATTAGACTAAGAAAAAGACATAACCCTCACAAAATTAGGTGATTTCAGAAGCCAACAACATGACGCGCCAAAAATAACCTAGTCTTTAAATACCAACAAGATAATATATTTTAGGACTACCAAAGAGGCCGCACAGTCAGGGCCACAGAGGATGTGGAGACAGTGCAGGGTTCCTCAGAGTTGCCATCATAGAAAAGCTCTTCTGCCTGTATTTTCTGAGAAGACTAAAAAGAGCAAACACCACCCTAAAAAAGCAGCGAGTCAGCTTTAACAGATGCACCACAGAGCATCCAATCAATCCGCATGACCGCCTGGTCAGCAGCTGCACCAAAGTTGATAAATAAAAGACATCCAATGTGTTTAAAAACAGAGCTGTCATCAATAGACCGTCAAAAATACACAACACACCAGCTTTGTTAGCACTTGCCATCAAGCAGGCACTTCAGCACTTGTCCACACACGGACACACGAATAGACTTCAGAACAGGTTTGCTCGATATAAAAAAAAATGCAATACTAGTAAACTGAACCATTTCATCAGTCAGACACGCTGATGTACTGCTACACCATCATTACGTATTTATATCTCACAAACACACATTTTAACTACATTTATTACTATTTCCACTCTGATTTCTGGCCTTAATAATTATTTGGATGAGTGTTGAAGTCTCGGGTTCATTGAGCGTGTTTCTGTGCGGAGTGCATGCTCCCTCCATGCTTTTGTGGGTTTCCTCTGAGTGCTCCTGTTTCCTTCATCAGTACAAAAGACATGCACTTTTTGGGCACTAGGATAAATGAGCGTTCCAAATTACCCCAGGTGTGAGTGTGAATGGTTGTGTGTGTGTTTAAGATAATTAGATTATAATTTGCAAAGATGAAATATTTAATGTGGTTTTATTCCTCATGTTTTAAAGAACGGTGGCTGCCATTGTCTACACACTCTTGAAGGCGCTTTCTGAAGGCTGCCATGTCTCGACGGGTTAGGTCAGGCTGTACAGCGGCGATCTCCTGCTGAATAGCAGCCTCAATGGCTTCAAGAGTGTGGAGTCGATGAGTATACACCCATGAGTTAAAGGGCGAAGTCAGGGGAACAGGCTGGGCATACAAAATCACCATGAAACGAGATCGCCCCGATCCAGAAACATCCCACTCTGCACTTCCAATGATCTTTGAGCCGCGTGTGCTGACGTTCCACTTTACTGTAACCACACATTGGCCCCAAGGCGTTCAAGTTGGTGTTGAGCCACCAACGGACCATAGCACCTAGTCTCTCCTGCATCACTAAGTCTTATGTGTGCAAATAAAAATTTGATTACCTTAAAAATATGGACCTTTTTTGGGTCACTTTGTAGAAAATTATATATATATATATATATATATATATATATATATATATATATATATAAAATGGCACCCCATCCCAAACACATTTTTGACAACATAGTGTTGTTGCATTTATGTCCATACGTGATCCTATATGCCAGACGTCCAGCTACAGTAAACAATAATAACAACAAAACAACAACAATAATGATAATAATAATACATGGGACTAAATCTTTTCATGAACATGACTTAATAAAGTGATCAAATTGAGATGTCTTACCCTTTTTAAATGAAGCTCTCTGAACTTTCTCAGTCTAGCTTCTCTCTTCTGTGATGCTAATGTTTCTGGTGAGTCCTCATCACCGACTGGTTCACACACCTACATTCAACAACAAAAAACATGAAAACTCATTTCTACATCAACCAGAAACCGTGTATAATGTTAAATCAAAATGAATAACACCATATAACCCACACTTATCTGGATTTATACAAACGAAACGGTACTTATTTCTAATTCACTCCGATTAGCTAGAATGCTAACGCTATCTGGTTAGCTTAAATCACGGAATCAGGAACCGTCGAAACTAAAGTATAAATAAAGAAATGAGTCTAACATGTACTGGTCATTATAAACAAACACAATACAACGCGAAACAAGTTAAAAATACAATTTTCTTAACATCCGGATTTGTGTTTACCTCTGAGCTGGACGCCATATTGGTTTATTTCGAAACCGGAAGTAGTCCGTCACTGTTTTACAGTCCTACCCGTTTCAATATGTGTGAAGAATAGTTCCTTCCTTTAATATCTCAGAACCAGAACGCTTTGCTGTCGTATGCGATGATGTCACAGAGAGTTTACGTATATCAGAAGGTGAAGACCTCACCAGAGAGGGCGGGCCGAGCTAATGACGTCAGAGTGAAGGGCTAAATAATTATTTAAATAAATAAATGCGCATTTACTGAGGCTTACAACCAAATGACATATATGAATATTTAATATTTTAAATAATATTTATAATATAATATTTAATGTATTAATATTAATATAAAATATTAATATTTAATTAACGGATAAATGAAAATTAATTTACATTAATGAAATTTGCAAGAAAAGTTTGTTGGAATATTATTTAGTTGTTTATGTAATCAATAAATGATTACATTGGATTGTTATTTTACAAAAAACAAGAAAGAATATTTATTTTTAGCTTTTTAAATATATGACACGATGTGGGTGAAGCTTAAAACCTTTTTCAAAGATGATTTAAAGAGAATTTCAGATGTACTGTATGGATACCATGGATAAGACAATGACAGAAAGTGTACATTTTACATTTCACACGGCCCTGCGGTGGTCTGGCGAGCTGTCCAGGGTGCCCTGCCCTCGCCCAGAGTCGGCTGAGATGGGTGCCAGCCTCCCCGCGACCCTAATTAGTGTAAAAAATGGTTCAGAAAATGAAAGAAAGAAAGAATGAATGAATGAATGAACATTTCCGGTGGTGCCATAAGATAATAAATACAGTTCAAAATCCCATAAATACAAATGCAGACAGTGTCATACATGCAGTTTATTCCCCTGCCCAAAATAATAAAAAACATAAATTAACTATTTACAATTTTTTTAACTTGTAGTCTTTCGTAAGTGTAGACACTTAACCAGTCAACTATTCTCAACTGCCTTTACAATGAGCTGTTCAGCTATGACACAAGTGCAAAAAGGACAGTGCATTTCTGACACTCGATTAACTTAACAGTCCTAGTGCCACCAAGTCGCCACTGTTGGGCCCTTGAGGAAGGCCCTTAATCTCCATCTGCTCATTCAAATAAATGAAATACGAAGTGTAGGTCTCTCTGGCTAAGGGCGTCTGCCAAGTGCTGTAAATGTGAATATAAATGTATCAGCTAAGCAGAACGAATAAGCACAATAGGAAGAGTTAAATCTTCGGGCTTCACATCGTCCACAATGCCTCATTAGCAGTAACACGTTGCTGAGACCCAGTGGCCACTTTTCCTGCATGACGAGTGTTGTTATAATTAAATGTGCTTTTTTGGAGGATGTAATTAAGTGGAGTTTATAGTGTTAGATTAAAGCGATCTTCAGATCACAGGCAACGTTAATGGACTGATGCACTTTAAGTGTACGCCAGATGGAATAGCAGCATAGCAGCTATAAGATAGCTAAATAAAGCTCAGTAGTCCACCATTTATCAGCTCAGGCTTCTGGATAACTGCACACAAGGGGACACTAGGATGCTTTATTGTATCATTTGTGTGCTGGTAACGAAAAAAAAAAAGCAACTCGTTGAAGAATTCTGCACAAATGTAATATTTCAGCAGATTTTCAGAGATGGAATAATCTTCCTGCCACCCAGTGTTGCTCCCCACGTTGCAGCACAGTCCCAACGCAGCTGCCTCACATCTGGTGGGATATAAACTTTGCGGCCAATAAAATCACCCAGTTTCCTTAATTACTATTTCTGTCATTTCCGCAGCCAAGAACTTATTAACGCCGTGCCAAATCAAACATGGCCCCTTCACTACAGGCGCAGCTGTGCTGTGTGCCAGGCCGAATCTGCGCACGTACCCGCTAAGAAGAAACCCACACACAGATTCAGCCTATTGTTCACCACATCATCTCAAGCAATCATGCACATGTTCACAAAAAAGAAGAGTTGCTGTCATTGGTTCTGCTACCGCCAACCAAAACAACCACAAATACAATAAAATTAGCTCCTGGATATTGGTTTCGATCGACTGCTTTACATTTGTTTACTGTTTCACAGATTTCTTCCTTTTTAGCCTTTGGCCTCCTCTGAGCTTCATTTTCTTTCCACTTGCTCTCTTTATCTCTTTATCTTTTCGTCTTTCTCTCTTTCCTTCTGTCTCTCTGTCTGAGTCTCTCTGTTTCTCTCACTCTATTTCTTTCTTTCTCTCTCACAATCTGTCTGTATGTCTGTCTCTCTATCTCTCTCTCTCTCTTGCTCTCTCTCACACATATACACACAGTCTCTCTCAGTCTCTCTCTCGGTCTCTCTCTCTCTCTCTCGGTCACTCACACACACACACACACACACACACACAAACACGCACACAGTCTGTCTCAGTCTCTGTCTGTCTGTCTGTCTCTCTCTCTCTCTCACACACACACACACACACACACACACACACACACACACACACACTCTCATTCTCTCTCTCTCTCTCTCTCACATACACATACACACACAAACACGCACACAGTCTGTCTCAGTCTCTGTCTGAGGACAGAAATATTTATGAATCTCTTCCTGTAGGATGGTTTCTTACCCAAAACAAGATCTCATCCTAAAATTAAGAAAATTACTAAAGGAGATGTGGGAAATTTTTATCTATATAATCCATTGACTGAATCAGAAGCAGGATGTGGAGGTTGTGATCCTGAAGATTTCATGCCTTTTACACATGAAAAGAGGTGCCTCTGGGAGTTATTTTTCTTTGATGCGCCATTTAAACTGAACGAATATCAATGAATACGATTCTGATGCTATACGAATGTTTCATACAGCCAGAATCATGTATTTCACACATACAAACACTCAACTGAATTACACACAGAAACAAGAATGTAAACAGAATGTGGATCACAATGTTCACTATTTTGCAGACATTTGCCCTGAACAGTCCCCCTCCCCTTTTTTTACAGCCTGCAGGTGGCAAAGAAACACTAACAAACTCATCTTTATCCCATCAGATCACACTTCCTCTCTTAATATGTGTTGGATCTAGTTCTGGGAAAGTCCCCTTTCCAGTAAAACCTTTAATTTAAAGTCTATATCTAAATCGCCTCAAATGTGAAAAGGAATAAAACCAGCATTTAAACAATTCATTCCCGGCGAGGTTCTGGAGTATCGCTGACACTCTAGCAGACGCTATCTGATTACTAACTGAACTGATTGGACTCATGTCCATTTCACTGTAGCACCTCACTGTCTTACAATTTAATAAAACCATTAAATGCACTGCAGGGAGGAGATCATACTTAGTTAGCAGGTGGTGGACATTCAACAGTGTTTTGATGAAATATACGTATTATTTCTTAAACATGACGCATCAAAGAAGACAAAAAAATCCTTCTTTTCATGCTTTCTGATCAAATTCAGCCACAGTGACACTGACGGGTTTTCTCCAGACCATCATGCACATGCTTCATGTGTTCGCCTTGAAAAAGGGACGGAGATGGTCAGATCTGGTGGTGGAGCTAATTTACATGCCAAAAAAAGTACAAATGTTTAAAGATCTGGAGACCAAAATCTTCATCTTCTTCTTCTTGTTAGCTCCCGCCCACAAAGTGGCTCAGGCAATATAGGAATCGATTCCATTCATCTGTCTGTTTGTCCTTCACACTTTAGTTTACGGTCATTTACTTGCCGTGCGCTGAAGCTGAGGCTTTCCAACTTGGTATGCTGGCTCACTGCTATGAGTGCTAGGACAAGTTTGTGTGTGAGTGACCTTGATCTACTTTTCAAGGTCACAGAGACAAAACTGTATATTAGGTTTCCGGACGTTTACTTGCCGCGTGCTGAAGCTGGGGCTTTCAAACTTGTTATGCGTGTTCTATATTGGCATATTATGGAGTGGTCCTTTTGGCGAGAGTGTCTGGACCCCCATGGTCTATTTTTCTTTATAGGAATGTAAAGCAAAGCCTGAAATATAGTATTTAGGATATTTTTTGTTTATTGTAATTTTAGTGAATATTAATATATACTACATGGCAATGGCACAATCTGATTGGTGCACAATGTCAGGATATCAGACATTATTCACCCCTCAAACTCAGAATAACTACTGAATCAAGTTAAAATATTAAAAACTGATATTGACCTTGCTTGAGTTTGTTTTTCTTATGTTCCTGTGTAATATACCAAACCTTGGGACGTTTCAGTAAAATCTACCTCGCCTTTGGTGAATAACTGTTATTTATACATCAGTCCATTCCGGTACACTAATCTGACTGGTTGATCAGTGTTCCAAGTGTGCAGATATTACACGTGTTTGTATCACTGTGCTCGAATATAAAATTCCACCCCGGTTACTATGGTAGTGTTAGTATTACATCATCAGTGGACATTGTTTGTGATATTTTTAAGGTGATGGGTTACTGATCTGAAGGTCAGCGGTTCAATTCCCACTATCACCACTGTTTGGCCCTTGAGCAAGGCCCTTAACATTCAATTGCTCAGTTGTATAAAAGTGATAAATGTAAGTCTGGATAAGAGCATCTGCCAATTGCTGTAAATGTAAACGTTTAATACTTCACACATTTATAATATGAAGAGCCATCAAGCTTCTCTTTTGAACAAGAAGCAAACAAAGATTGTCTGCAAAGAAGAAGCCAGTCAGACCTGTTTCACTAAAGCACACTCACCTGCTGATGTACAGTCTGTAATCATGTGATTATTGTAGTGAGACACGAATATGAAGTGGACACAGGACAGTTTAACCTCTGGCTCTGACAGCAGGAAGAGCTGAATGCTTAACATCAAGATCAACAAGGAGCACCGTGCTTAAGTTATGAAGTTATCTGAGACGTTGTGAGTCTATTGTATTGAAAACAATAAAGGACACCTATAGTCTGTTGGTCTTTTACACACAGGCCTTCTTGTTCATCGGGCTGAAACTCTTAGAAGCATCTAGAAGTTCAACTTCTCCTGGATGGGAGGTTATGTTCCCCATTACAGGTTACCTACCTAGTATTTCTTACTGGTACCCATTAATACTGCTGGAGGGACAGAGGCACACCAGGGGTCAGTGGGGGTCTAACTCTGATTCAAACCCACGACCTCTTTATCATGAGCCCAGCACCCTAACCTCTACACCACCCGCCCCACTAAAGGACACTGAGCTGTTGGGAAAATATCTAAAATTAAATAAATAAGGAAATCCAGCAGGGGGCGCTACGCAACACACAATATTAGCACGAGCGTTTTGCTTAAAAGTGAAACATGATGTTCTGTATCAAAAAAAGTTGTTGCTCAATATTTCTTACTATGACGTCATTATCTAAAAGAAAAACGTTCTTTCTCATTTTGATTTGTATTTTTGTATTGACAGACTGCTTAATAAAGTTCTCTGCCCGCAGAAATAAAAATAAACTCTAGAAATTAAAGTTTTTATTTGTTAACAGATTCTTTAATTCAGACTCAGGGCACAAACATGGCTGTGTAATAACAAAGGAACAAGACAAAACTATAAACATTCGCTGATTGTTGGGATGCTGTTATGGGAAGATCCTCGATTGCAGGGTTTTGTGCTGAGACAGATTTACTGCCAGCAACTGAAAGTACTTGTTTTATATCTTATTTACTGTCGTTTTAGTCTCCAAACATTCCATTCGAATTCCTAAAGCTACACCTTTACCTCTAATTGTTACTGTACTGGCACTGGAGACTCCTTCCATAAATACTAACGAAAATCTCCACTCCACAAGAAAACTTCACCTTGCTTCAAATAAATACAAGTTAAAAAAGGTTTCTGGCAGGAATTCTACAGTTCGAGCTGCACTTATAGAAAATTCATCCACAAATTCTGACAGTCCACAGTCTACCAAAACTGACAGTTTTGGAATTCATTCATGATAAATGCTGTGATAAAAAGACTAAACAAGTACGTGAGCCATTCTTATCATAACATTCATCACATGCATCCCATAATATACTCATCCTAATGTATTGCCTTGTGTGGCCTCTCGCTCTGTACTCCAGTGCGAGGCATAGGAAGGGAAATTAGGAGCATTGGAAATAAGCCTACAAAGATATCTGATGTAAGTGTCAGTCACGTCAGGCTATACACACACACACACACACACACACACACACACACACACACACACACACACACACACAGAGACGCATGCACGCATGCACACACGCAGACATGCACGCATGCACAAATGTGCAAGGAAAGAAGAGCTCCCACATGCAAATGTTTTTTTTCCCCATCCCTCTCTCCCTATCTGACCCTAATTCGATGGCGTGTTTTTAAACAGTAGGCTGTTGTGGAGGTTTTTGCGTTGTGAGGCTGGCACGCAAACAGCCCATGGACACACAGCTGTGGAGAGACACAACCCTTTATCTTATCTTATAACCCTGTGTCTCGTCTCGATGCACCGAGGAAATAAAATAAGACAAAGCCGGAGAGATAGAGAGTGAGAGAGAGAGAGAGAGAGGGAGAGAGAGAGAGAGAACCTCTGTTCAAATGCATGCCCAGACCAGAGATATTCTTTAATCCTGTACCCTGTTCGAACCCTACACATGAACCAATTATTAAATCTCACATCCTGATCTAATCTCCGAGCGTTTCCGATACAGTGTTTACTCTGAGAGGTGTTTTTGTTTCTTTCCTCAGAAAGTAAACAGGTTAAAGGGAATAAAGGAAGGACAGGAACTGGGATCAATGATCATATCAGATATGGCAGATTGCAGGCATACCGTATACTGTATATATGTCCATTTCTATCTTTTCATTACATAGAAGCATTTAGTAAAAGCGACTAATGAGGGACAGTGGATCCAATCCGAGTACAAAGCTGACACACAGGATTAAATGCTTAAATGTTCAAGAACTGACCAGAAACCAGTGTAAGAGCGATAGTGGAAAATCATCCAGCCATAACGAACTAAACCCTAAGGCGCAATAAAAATGACCCGAAACCTATTAAAATGTTTTTACTTTTGTTATTAAATCCCCTCTTTTAGGAAAAACTGCTGCGGTCTTCTTTTAAAAAGTAAGGAGAGCTGAAAATGTTCGGAAACTCTGAGTGAGTACTGAATATATGAGAAGCTTTGCCCCAAACAGCTAGAAATCCCTTGCTGCACATCTTAGAAGGCAGTACAGTGAAAGCTGAAATAGTTTAAGACACTGTGACACT
>JAOUQZ010000039.1:2710111-2720585 GCA_028564935.1 Neosilurus hyrtlii
GTGTGTGTGTGTGTGTGTGCGTGTGTGTGTGTGTGTGTGTGTGTGTGTGTGTGTGTGTGTGTGTGTGTGTGTGTGTGAGTGTGTGTTAAAGAGAAAGAGTATTTCTAAATGTATATGGAGTGTGTGGTTAGTGTGGGGGTTCGTTTGCTGGTCCTGGTCTCTTTGATATTGCTGGACATTAGCATTTGTTAAGTGCTTTGGTCAGAAACACTTAACGTGGCCTGTGGTCAGCAAGGTGAAATATTCATCATGGAGGATTGGTGGTTTTCCTTTAGGCCAGGACTAAAAGCTTAGCCTGGTTTTGTGTGTTAACTGAGGCCTTTAAAGCAGAGACACCATCACTTTTACTATAAAGATCTTATCATGGTTGACTTGTGCATGTATGTGTTTCATGTGTTCCAAATTGACAACATACTTCAGAAAGAATAATCTCATAACTATTAACTAGTTTAAATAATCAGTTATAAACATCCAATGCAATTTAATATAAGTACATATTTATAATTTTATATAATTTTTTTATATAGATTTGTAGTCTGAGTTATTCCAATATGAATATGAAATTTAAGTGTCTTCTTTGTAGCTCACTTGGTTAAATAAATTAATTAGTAAAAATTAACACATGCATAAAAATATTCATTCATTGAGTCGCCCAACCCATAATCCTCCAGGGTCGCCTATCTCAGCCGACTCTGGTGCACCCTGAATAGCTCACCAATCTATCGCAGGGCCATCACACGTACAGAACCTTATGACAGTTGTTGGGGGAAACCGGAGTACCCGGAGAAAACCCACACACGCGTGGGGAGAATATGCAAACGTCACACAGAAATGCCCTTGCCGAGCCCTGGGACTCGAACCCATGGCCTTGTTGCTGTGCTAAGCACTACGCCACTGTGCCACCCCTTGCATAGAAATATTGTTGAGTACATGTCTTCACTGTTAATTAATTTAGCATTTTCCCAGTAGTACCCAGACCTGACAGTCAAATCAAATCTCTGTGATTTCTATTTTATACAAATTCATGAGAACCCGATTTCTGGAGAACATTCTGACTCATGCTTGTATCTACCTACGTGTTTCTGACACATGCTTTTTTCAATCACATCATCACCCCCTGTGCCCCCCCCCCCCTCTTTACTGTACAACAAACTGCTCTTCTCTGTTCTACTCTGGGGTTTTTTTTTCCAGCGGTCTCCTCTAAACCACACACCACATGTCATGAGGCTGACCTTTAAAACAGCCTCCAGTTTCTGTCACTCTTTGCTAGCGGCTCACTAAAAGGGGTGTTGGTAAACGAAATAAAATAAAAGTGACCCAGAATCGTGAGGAATTCTAGCAGCCAACTGACAAAAAGAATTAAAAATAAAAACGCAGAACTTTTTTTTGCCATGAAAGTGAATATATAAATTCTAACTGTAAAGACTACTAAACAATGCAGGTACATGAGCTTAATATGATCTTATTTTATTTTACTATCCCACTGTACTCAGTCAATATTATTCAATTACTACACTTCTAAATGTTTTTTCTTTTTTTTTTCATAGAAGAGAATTCTGCCTGTTGGTGCCATGACCCATTTTAAACTGAATATATGTGAACTGTAGCCTTCAGTGTACACTGTTCTTGTTTACTTTCTATCCTTAAGATTCGAATATATAAATATATATGCTCCACTTAATATAGAACCACTTAATCCTATTACTAGGGTCGTGGAAGGGCTGGAGCCCATCTCAGCTAATACTGGGTGACAGCGGGGTACACCGGACACAGGTCACCAGATCATTGCAAGGCAACACACACAAGATCATTCACACACGCACTCACACCTAGGGGTAATTTGGAACGGCCAATTCACCTAACGGGTCTTTGGACTGTTTGAGGAAACCTGAGTACCCAAATGAAACCAACGCAAGCACATAGAGGACATGCAAACTCCACACTCATACGGCCGAGCTCAGAACTCAAACCCAGGACATTCTTGCTGTGAGACAGAGATGCTAACCGCTACGCCCCTGTGCCACCTGCAGACCAATTTATATTCCACATCAATAAATCTTTGCCTCTTTAATTTTTCATTGCAGCTATCGAGCTAAATTTGTTAACAAGTAGAGGGAAGTATAAAGCTGTTAGATTAGCACTGTGCTGGGTGGCTTGGTGGAGCAGCGGGTAGCATGTTCAGTTCACAACAAGAAGGTCCAGGGTTCAGGTCTAGAGCTTCAAAGCCCCTGCCTTTGCCCAGTGTTGGGCGAGATAGGCTGCAGCTTTCTCGTGACTCTAGTAGGATTAAACGGTTTGGCGAATGAGTAAGTGAGTGAGGGGCAAATCACTAGCCACTTTTCCATTACAACTTTGTGCAAAGTAGAAGCTGTATTAAAAAAAAGAAAAAACATAATTTTGGATTGTCTGTATTTCTTTATGCAATTCGATTAAACTGATATTGCAGTAGCATCTCCATTTGTCATGTGATTGAAATACAGAAAACCTGTTTGCATTAAAATTTGAAAAAATATGTCATCCAAAAATCTGAAAAATAACCTCATGCCGTGAAAACTTTGTGTAATCTATGAGTTTTTTCCTCGAGATTTGCATGTTTCCATTACTCATTTTTCCATTCGTAGCCTCTAATTGCACATTTAGCGGGTTAATGGACATCCGGCTTTTGACGTAAAATTCATCCTTTGCATTTGAATCGAGAATTATCCTGTGGTTGCTGTGTTAAACAAAAAACTGTGAAAAGTGGGGTGAGAGTAGCAGATTGCTGGCATGGGGGGGAAAGCATCACACTGTGGTTTAATGGTTTCTGTGCAGAAAGTTACCTTTTACCAGAATCTGGGGTAGCAGGGATGGTGCAGAGAGACTGTACTAAATGCAGAGGAAGAAGTACATTGAAGGTGGCAGTTCAAGATGCTGGTTTAGCATTGCAATGTCTTTATATCCATTGTGATAGTATGTACATTCCCATAGTACGTAATAAGGTGGAGGGCTGATACTAACACACTTAACCCAAATTAGTACATACTAAGCCTGCATGTGTTTTAATATCAGTTTTAACGTATTTATTACAGTTTCCCTTCATTTACTATTTACTATTTGAAAACGTTATTGATTTAGACTAATACTGTGAATGACAGAGAATAATTTATTATAATTTTTTTTTTTACGTTTTACGTTCTCAGCACCACAGAGTAGGAGGCTGCTGGCATGAGAAAAGAGCATCACACTGTGGTTTGCTGATCTCTGGGTAAATTCACACATAACTACATCACAAGTCTTTGTTGTAACTGCGGCTGGTGACAGGTTTGCAGTCATATCGCGCTCTCACACTGAACAACATGAGAGATAAACATCCTGATGCCTTTTTGTGCATCTTGCTAAGCCTGAGCTATTAGTAGGCAGCAACTACTAATCTACTTTAAAATAGTTTAGAATTAGCCTCGACCGTTTATATTTTCTAATAAAACCTAAAAGCCATAACTATGATGAAAGAGAGAGAGAGAGAGAGAGAGAGAGAGAGAGAGAGAGAGAGAGAGAATGTGTAAGGGTTCAGCAAAGAGGGGAAAAACACAGCCATCATAGCTGTATGAAATTCCATCTCGCTTTAAGATGCATTCTGTCTATGAAACTCTGTACAAGGCAGATGACCGCGAACTGCTCCACAGTAGTGCAAGAGCAGGACCAGATTTCTCTCTCAGTCCCTTCTTGCTCGTGGTTCTAAAATTTGATAAACAATTGACAATTGACAATGTCAATTGTGTCCTCTGATGAGAGAAAACCGAAACTTGGTTTTTATCTAAACCATAAACTGAAGCTCTGTGACAGGATGTCAGAACCCCAGAATCAGATCCACGCACTATGGAAACAAAACCATTTAAAAAATTTTGGACGCCCACTTTTCCTGAAACTTCAATGGAAAATCTAACCAAGGCTCCGTAGTGGTACAAGTACAGGTGCAGTAATGAGCTGTTATCTTGGAGGGAAAGCCGAATTCCCATTAGAAGGAATCAAATGTCCAAAGTATTTACGATCTCAATGGCCAACTGCATTTAAATCCTAAAGTGCCTTCTACAGAATGTCTGTTTTTTTAATCAGGGATGACTATTACTCGTGGCACGGGGTCCTGGTCCGACAAGAAGGTTCTGGGTTCGAGTCTGATTCTGTGTTCTGTTTGCATGCTCTACCCATGGGTTTCCTAGGAGTATAACAGCTTCTTCCCATAATCCAAACACTAACATTAACCTGTTTGACACCTGGTTGCCCTGTGATAGTCTGGCATGCTGTTCAGGATGTACCCTGTTTTCCCCCAGTGTTAGCTGAGAACTGCAGCCCGAGTAGGATTAAACGGTTCGGCCAGTGAGTGCATGGGATGAGTATTATCCTCTAGCATTACATCCTGATGTGTTTTATTCCTTTTATACCAGCACAGTCTGCCCATGCGAGCCTTTATTCATTTATTAAACAAAGATATGTTATGTGGACCTCCTGGTATGACTTATAACAGTGACATAATACCATGGTGCCCTCTATGATCAATTTTACTCTCCAATTTCACGGTAGTCAATTCAATCCAACCATAACAGTTCCTCTTTATCACACGATGGCTACCAACTAGAAAATCTGCAGTGTTTTGCATTGCATTTAGTAAATGGGACTGAAAAGTGCTTTAGAGCTCCTGTTTACATCCATGTACTTTCCACTTCGCTGATTTGTCTGCTTATAAAATCGCCTCCTATGGTCCATGAGCAGTTTGTGTCGTGAACATTACTCTTAGAGTCGGGCCAATGGTGCACACCGTGCGTATTCACTTCTCCTGACAGAATTGAGTGAATGTGGGGAATGTGAGTGGCTTTAATAACCAAACTACCGAGACCATACTGGGTTTTACCACATTGATTAAGCCACTGTGGGAAGTACAGGAGTGTGGCAAATCGTCTTAGGTTAGTGTGGGCGATGGTGACGGGGCCTCGGCACCACTATAATATTACAATACTGTGTATTCACATGGGCTGACAGAGCTGCTCTTCTTTTATCATGAAAAAGTGAGGGATGGATCTGAGCTTCTATGAAAACATATGATGATAGTGTCTTTATGTGGAAGTTTTGACACAATTGCTAAAATGGCTGTCAGGCTCCAGCACAAATTCGCAGTAAGATGGCAAAATGTGCCAAAAATGTGGTTTGCCATTGCAAATGAAATCGTCTGTCCTTTATTTTCCCACAGAAGGCATCTCAAATAAGAGAAGTGGCGAAACCACGTCGATAGCCATCAAAAAACCAAACGACTTCCTCCGTACGTGTTTCGCTTCCTGCTTCTGCATCTGAGCAGCGCAGAAATGGCCAGACCTTTGCGTGAGAGCTGCGCAGACAGACAGTTCTTCCCACAAGATCCAGACCGGAAACGGTAGCACTCACACTACAGAACCGTTTCTCACTTCTGCTGTCTCTGAAACACACACATACATATTGCAGACACACGCACAGTGTCTGAGAGCTCGCTGGAAACAGGATTGTTTTGCTGCTGATGCGAGACTGTGGACTTTTTTAATGTCTGCAAAATTCGGCAGATGCCTCAGCAAAACAGGAATTGATACAGATCTGTTTCAGTCACACACTCACACACATATGTGCAGAGATCGTGCCTTTGTAAAAGAGCTGATACAGGAAGTAAAGAAGATCTGATGCAGACTGTCAATCTTGTTCGAGTGTCAACAGGAAAATCACACAGACACTGTGGCTCGTTTTAAAGTCAGCACCTTCCTTTTGTAGTCTTTGGCCTGAGATTTTCACTGAGGTCCGTCAGCGACAAGTAACTTATTTGTGTCAAATATATGAAGTGTGAAGCTTATTTTAACAAGTCGTCTACAGTTTCCGTTTTTGTGCTATGATAGAGTGAGTTTATCACAAGAGCCAAGAGATAAAATCGATTTCAGTGTAATGGTCAGTGGAAGAGACAGGACTGAGTTTAAGGCTTTTAAAAGATTTCCACAATAATCTGCAATTGAACAATAATGTGTACAGTTCTCTATGTGTGTTTGTGGGTGTGTGAGTGTGATGGATGTGATGTTTTTCTCATTCTTAAAGAGGGTCTATGAGGGAGCCATGCTGTCGACCGCAGTCCTCAAACATCCTGATTCATCTCTCTTGTTCTCTCCTCACCCCGTCAGTGTGTTCGTTTACTTACTCGCTCATTCGTTTGTTCATTATGTAAATCGTGAGTCACCCCTGCTCGCTCAGGGAGCCTGAATGATTTCAACGTTCTCATGAAGTATCTGCGGGTTTTTCCATGAATCACTCTGTCACCATATCTGTCAGTCAGCTAAAGAGATAAATGTCAGCTGGAAAAGATTTTAAATAAGCTGGTTTTGCAAACATTGCCTATCTAAATCATGTATCACAAACCAGGTATAAAATTTAGAACTCGTTCTTAATAGGCAGAATGATAGTATCCTTGGGTGCCACAGTGGTGTAGTGGTTAGCACGTCCGCTTCACAGCAAGGGTGTTTCTGTGTGGAGTTTGCATGTTGTCCCTGTGCTTGTGTGGGTTTCCTTTGGGTACTCTGGTTTCCTCCCACAATCCAAAGACATGCTCATTAGGCAAAATGCCCATAGGTGTGAGTGTAAGTGTAAATGCCATTTGATTCGACTGAGTCTGATAGTAGGATTAAACGGTCGCAAATGGATGAATGGATGGATAAAATCCTCGTTACCTGGTTTCTGCCTTGTCATAGTTAATCTATATGCTTTCCATAAATTAATAAAGGATTTGACATTTTTTGGAAGTTTATCTTCAACTTGTTTTCTTGGGGATGCTCCTGTTTAGGTGTGTTCTCAAAAAAAAAAAAACTTCAAGGAACAGGTGTGTTTAAACTGAGATCATGTGACACCATAATTGCACACAGGTCAACTCCATTCTGCTAATGATGCGACTTCTGGTATAAACTGGTTATGCCAGAGCCAGAGCACTTTAGTGGTTTGATGATGATGTAGGTAAATTAGTCTCAATTCATGACATCATCCTACTACAGAATATGATAATGTGATAATGTGAGTGAAGGTATGTCAGGTAATCATAACTGTTAACAGAAACTGATACATATTTTGTACCCGTCTTATTTTGTCCCTACTTTGTTTTGTTGCTATCCGTATCGTACACCAAATAGTCTATTTTTGGCAAAATTTCTGGTACAAAAACACCATAACCCCGAATGAAGCATCGTGCAATGGAGCTGCTTTTCTTCAGTGTTTGCTGGGGCTCCTCATAATACAGGATGTCCCAAACAGCTCCCAATACCAATCTATTTTTGCGCAGAACCTGCAGCTCTCTGTTACAATGAAGATGAGGAAATAAATCAAATTCAACACAGTGATGATGCAAAACACAAATCCATCCTTTTGCCAACAAAGGAATGCTTTCAGAAGAAAAAAGAAGAAGATCAATACTTTGGAATGGTTCAGTTTGAGCTCGGAACAAAATCTGATCGAAAAAATGACTTGAAGGTCCAAATCAAGATGACCGAGTGCTGTATTACAAGTTGCAGTGTTATTCTCACTTATGAATTCATTCATTCATTCAGTTTCTAAGCCGCTTAATCCTATTTAGGGTCATGGGGAGGCTGGCACCCATCTCAGCCTGCTCTGGGCGAGGGCTCGCCAGGCCATTGCAGGGCCAGCACTCACACAACCATTTACACTCAGTCTCACACCTAGGGGTGATTTGGAACAGCCAATTAGCCTACTGTGCATGTTTTTGGACTGTGAGAGGAAACCGGAGTACCCAGAGAAAACCCCACGCAAGCACAGGGAGAACATGCAAACTCGACACAGAAACGCCTGAGCTTGGAATTGAACCTGGGACCTTTTTGCTGTGAGGCGGACATGCTAACCACTGCGCCACCGTGCCGCCTCACATATGAATCCATTATCTAAAGTTTTTATTAATTTTATTTCCTCCTAAAATATTAAGGGTCTTGCTCAAGGGCCCAGCAATGAAAATGTAATGCTTTAAATGACTTCCATCCAGTGTCTCACCTCAAGTAACGATAGGGAAACTTCTCTACCACTACAAGGATCCTAAACTTTTTGACTGGCAGACATCAGGAGTGAGTTGAGATAAGCACCAGCACCACCACTGGAGCCTCTTTGGCTCTTATACTTGGACCCCTTATTGTTCACACTTCTGACTCACGACTGCTAGAATCATATCGTCAAGTTTTCTGATGGGACATTGTGCACTTAATTAGAAACAATGATGAGTCAACATACACACAAGAGGTGAAGCGGCTTACAGACTTGTATGGAAACAGCAATTCTGCTTTTTAATGTGGTCAAAACAAAAGAAATGATTGTTGACTTTAGGGTGATTCAGAGTGGTCACTTTCCCCTGTACATCAATGGCGCTACTGTACAAGACATCAAACGGGATCTTCAACACTACCTGCCTTAACAAAAAGCCTGAATGTTTCCACAAACCTCCCTGTCCTACAAATAAAGGTAGTGTACAGATGAGCGAAGGTACAAACGCTGTCTCCATCCAGTTGTGTGCCATTAAGATATTCTACCATTAAGTGCCACTTCACTGACAAGTTTATGCTATTTTACCAAGAATGTATGAGAACTGCAGCATATTACAAGATCCTACAATGAAATAACAGATCACTTCCTATCACACCCTGTAATATCAGCTAAATTCACATTCTGCTGCCACATCCTTCAAGGGATGCAGAGGAATGCAGTTTACGAAGGAGTGGTCCCATGTGACTGCATTATAAACCAAATGGTGTTAAACGAGTGGATCTAGTCTACAGAAGTTTGTGTCATTAACAGCTTTTGCCACCACCGACCAACCTTCACAGCAACACATTTGTATGATTTGATGAGGTGTGAAGGATGCACCAGTTGGAGCCTTCATGGCTTCGGAAAAGTAGGATGCATTTGGGATTCTGCACTTGACTTCAGTGGGGCAGTGAGGCTCTATGACACCCTCTTGCCCCCCTGAGTAAAATCATCTGATCTAAATTTACCCAGACAAACCACCATCATTGAAGTAATGCATGTACCAGTATGTTTGTTTCTTTGCCTGCTAGCAGGACTACACAAAAGTTACGAAATAAATTTGAGGTATGGACCTGGCATTCATTACAGTGAATGTTATATTCAATTTACATTGGACATAACATAACGTTTGGAGCAGATCTGGATCAAGGTCTAAATCCAGGAATTTATTAAAGGTTTTTTCAACAAACATTTCTTTAAAGATATTTCCTCTTAGTATCATAACACAGAAATGACTGATCTGGTTTTTGAATTTATGGCATTTAGCAGACACCCTTATCCAGAGTGACTTACATTTATACTTTTTTTATACTACTAAGCAATTGAGAGTTAAGGGCCTTGCTCAGTGAGCCAACAGTGGCAGGTTGGTGGGACTGGGGCTTGAACCGTCAACCTCCGGCGTAGTAATCCAGAGCCTTAACCACTGAGCCACCACTGCCACCACTTATTGAGTTTCATTAAACTTGGTGTAAGGGTAGGGTTTTGGTATTCGGTGCAGCTACAGGTCATGTACCAAATCCAGGAATTAATTAAGGGATTGTTAAAGAAGCATTTACAAACAATATATGCTACACATTTCCTGCCTAAACAGGTACAAATTGCTGACATGGCAGAGGTTCATACACTGTCAAAATGCTTATTTTTTTATTTGTTTGTTTGATAGCAGTGAAGCACTAACAACCCCCCCGCCCCACCAGCACCCCCACCCCCACCCCCACCAACCCCCCCACCATCCCGCTCCCCTGTTCACATTGCATTGGTTTGAGGTCACAGTGAGTGCAGCAGGTAACTCCATCCTTGAGAAGCAGGGTGCTGGTGTTCTTGCCAGGAATAGAACAGAAAACAAGAATTTTAGGGGACTGTTATTAAAAATTGTACAATTTAAATAATACATAGCAGAATGAGAACCCTAAGAAACTCAGCTGAACAGGAAACAGTCAAACCAAACTAGTTGATGAACCAGGAAGCAATTATAAATTTTATAAATACACAACCTGTTTAAACTAATCAGTCTAGAAAAAAGGACAGATAACTGACACGGACAAACAAACATTTTTAAAGCTTATTCTTAAAGTGGTCTCTAAGGTACTTCCCGGTCGTGGTCAGAAGTTGTGTTGTCAGAACGTCTTGTCCATTTCAATAACATTTTCATTTTCGTTTTGCAATGTCTAAAACAGCAACAACAATAAATAGAATTTTTACTTCTAAGGCTGTGAGTAGATATGTAAAGACTTTATATAGATTTCAAGGACACGTTCCCTGGTATAAGAAGATGCTATTTTTGTGTATGCATATACATGTACTGCAGTAGAGAGAGAGAGAGAGAGAGAGAGAGAAAGAGAGAGAGAGAGAGAGAGAAAGAGAGAGAGAGAGAGAGGAAGGCAGGGAGAGAGAGAGAGAGAGAGAGAAAGAGAGAGGAAGA
>JAOUQZ010000039.1:2726065-2742171 GCA_028564935.1 Neosilurus hyrtlii
TGTGTGTGTGTGTGTGTGTGTGTGTGTGTGTGTGTGTGTGTGTGTGTGTGTGTGTGTGTGTGTGTGTGTGTATGGACGTGGTTTTATAAGCCTATGCAGGAAAAGTGTGGGAAATCACATAACCACTGTAGTCAGAGAAAGACTCGTTGCAACTCACTATTATCTGCACTGTTAATACAATTAAAACAAAGACGGTGATGTTACAGAGACATTACTCCTTCCTGAAGCCTTTTCCATCATGGAACTATAAAGTACCAATTTTACCTCGGGCTGTTCTAAAGAGCTGGCACTGGAGACTCCTTCCAAGAGCATTCTCTATGTAAGAATGTTTACAAAACAGCTAAAAAGCAAATTTGAAGAAATTTCAATGTGCCAGAGACGTCTTGCCGAATCCAAAATGAAAAGAGATGAACATTGCTCATGTGGAAATCACTGCTAGTTACACATTATCTTCTTAGCTACAGTATCTTTTCACAGACTGCACAAAATTAATGAAAAGAGAAGTGAATCTCACATCACAAATGGCAAAGGAATTGCCGGAATTCACAGAAACAGCAGGCCCCAAAAACATTCCCTTTTGGAGAAGGTAAAAGAAAAAGAAAAGAGGACTTGCTGGTGGAATCTGAATCATAACACCAAGCAAACATATTAAAAGAAACTGACCATGATAAACAATATAAAAAGACTGGATTGCAGACCCTCTACTCACATGCCCAGACACTGTAAGCGAGCTTGGTGATGGACTGAGTACACACACTTTGTGTGAGTTAAAAAGCTACAAATCCCTAAAAACTCATGAACAGTTTCATAGGGGATAGGTGCACAATAATGCTAATAACACAAGCTGGCAAAGTGTGAGGAACTGTCATACTGCCAAAAGTAACATTGCATTCTTCTTTGGGGCACAATTATTAAACCAGACAAATTAAAAACAATTTTCAATAACATTCATGTGACTATTTGGGTTTCATGAGTCAAATTATTAATAAAAGCGGTTATATATCTGTCATGTCACAAGTTCTGTCATGTTATGATTTCATGCTTAAAGCGTAGATCATGAGCGGAGCCCCATAGGCATCAAACATGACACTTTATGTAGTGTAGAGATGTTGCATATTTCTACATTTTACCATTAAACACATAAATTTGAAAAAGTCTTTATTTTGGTTCTCAGACTTCAGAGGTGCATGCAGGGAATATGGTCATTTGGGAACTGATGTTGTCCTGATAGGTTCTCTGTGTGATGATGCAATCAGTCCTTTGTGCTCATCAGCTCGGACACAATATTTGTGGCAACACGGAACATGAACCTGTTAAGCGGATAATTAAACTAACAAGACAGGTGATACAAATGATCATGGAAATCAGCGAGCGAAAGGCGGTGAACAGAAAACTGTGGTAACCTTTCCTTATTTCAGTCCAGGAGGAATTCAGGAAATACAAGGTTGATATATTTATTCCACTACTCTAATAACACCAGCCTCGGACAACTATAAGTACAGACAGCTATCGGGATCTGTAACTATAGGCAACACCTAAATCTTTATATTATTAACATTATTGAGGCTGTTTTCTTCCTATAAAGTTAAACAAGTTATATCATAAACTACAGGCTGATAAATCACATGAAGTGATAAGATTTAAAAAAAAAAGTTTTTATTAATACCTTCTGATTAACCAATTCTGCAGTTCAACAATCAGCAAATAAACAAATAAAAACATCTTGCTTGTAGTTTATAAACTTCAGCATTGATCTGATCTACTCTCTTTTTGTGATATGAGTTTGAAAGTGGAGAGGGAAGAAGAAGAAAAAAGAGAGAGTGAGAGATGAGGGTCAGTTCTCTAGCTAGGGAACGAGACTATGATATTTAACCCTGTCTCAGTCTCACCTCATTCAACATGATAATGAATACGAGTCAGAGTTGAGGAGAATCTCTCTCTCTCTCTCTCTCTCTCACACACACACACACACACACAGAGTGGAAAAAGCATGTAGTAAACTATATAGAATATAGTGTTACCTTATACCTTACTGTGTGCATTTCACAGATGATGTATACCACACACACACACACACACAAACACACACGTGTGCGCGCACATCACTGAATCATTCTGTAAAGAGTTGGAGTTTATCCAGTTTTGCTCTGACACATGACGTTGTATATACTGTATATCAGCCTGACCTCACACACCAAAATTTAACCACAGTGATTTTCTTGGATTGCATACCAATGAAGTTGTATGAAAGAGTCATGACAGCAAACTTAAGTAGGTAAGAAAAAACCAGCAATCACAAGACATCATAACATTGAAAAGCCTGCACTCTCACATTTAACAGAACATCAACAGTAGAAGCCTATCTGCTTTACAGCTTCTTGGAGCCTTTACATTTACCATATTAAACAAAACAGGGCTGAGTAAAAAGCAGGTAGTTTCCTGTTTGTTCTTGCACTCATTCACCCTATTCTCTCTCTCTCTCTCTCTCACACACACACAAAGTTCAATCTCAGATTTTCCCTCTACTCATCGTAGCAAAACTGAGAACGAGCTATGTGTTCAGAGATGAGAAAACTGGCCAAATATGAAACCAGGTCAGATCCACCACATGCTTTACCATGGAACACACACTTCACACACATACACACACACTCATGCATGTGGAACACTCATCTCTCAAACTGTGGTCGGATCACTACCCAGAATGCAATATACCTGTGGCCGAGTATCGAGTCGTGTTTCTTCCCTTAAATGCTTTAAAAACACAGATGCGTAAAGAAACAGTTTCTACAGAAAATAAAATGAAACTGAAGTGTGTGTGTGTGTGTATGTGTGTATGTGTGTGTGTGTGTGTGTGTGTGTGTGTGTGTGAGAGAGAGAGAGAGAGAGAGAGAGAGGATTAACATGTATCTCTGATTAACTGTAATATAATGTAATTCATACACTGCATATGTTTCACATAGTGCTAATATCAGTACCAGGGTTGCCAGGTAATAACAAATTTTCCAACATTTATTTTATTTATTTATTGATTTATTTTTGCAATAAAAATGGTTGTGTACATTATCAATGTTAATTTTATAGATTAAATAGATCATTAACTGTTCGATGCACTGGAATTCCCCTGAGTATTGGAAACAATGAATAATACCCCAGTAATCTATTTGCTGCATTGATTCCTCTGGAGGGAAATGAGCTCTCAACTTCATGACAGAATCAACTAGACATGTAGAAAGGTGAGCAAATCAATAAAACATTGATCTATTGATTATATTTTATCCACACCCACTGGAGGCAAGGCAAGCTCTGTCTGGCGCTACTATTACGATATCAGATCACGTACTCTGAGTACAGAAAAACAAAATGGCGGAGCAATTTGCCGGACCAACATTACACGAAATAAATGTTCTATTTGGAAGTCAATTTTTATGAAACAAGTATTCGACTGTAAGAATGTACTTTTTTTACTTTTTAAAAATTATTATTAATGAAATTTTCAGCAAAGTTGCTGCTGTTGAGGTTAGTTTGTTTGGGTTTATTTACATCACCCTTTGTTTGATTTCTTTTTTGGAAACTGGCTTTAAAGCTCAACTAAATTTAAAAAAGCTGCCTAAAGCATTTATGCAAGAGTTGATAGCCACCGAGGTGCTCAGTCTGCAATGCGGGAATGATATTATATAATTGTGGCACATTGGCCAGGTGCACCATTATCATAAAAGAGTTTGCAGCTTCGCAGCCATCCCAGCCTATCATTAGTATCTGTAAGCTCATACAGAAAAGGAGCTGGACAAAGCAATCCCCAGAGTTTGTTACGTATTGCATATTACATTAATATGCATGGGCAGCATTACATGCTTCAGACAAAGCATGTGCATGCCCTTGCCCTCCCGGGTTGGTAATTGTCATGTGATAGGGAAGCAGTCCTTGATGGGTGCGAAATGGTTATGGCTAAATTAGGGAGGAACCGCTATCAGCTCATTTATGACTTGATTTCACTTGCATTTAATCAGCAATCAGGTAGGGATTCCGCATGGAATGAAACCCCTGTTCATGTTTGCTCCACCCACTTCACAGTGAAAATTTCACAGAGAAATTCTGGTATTGGAAACTCCGGCACCTCACACAGCATTAACCTTATTTCAAAGCAATCAGGATTTTATTGTCATGGATCTTTAAAAGGAGCCTGGCAGAAGAATAATGTTTTTTAAATGCTGATATGCGTCCATTATTGTAGGGGGAAAAATCAGTCAGCAGTAATAAAGAACTTGAAAATTCTCCCCAATCCTTTAAAGGGGAGATATTATTCTTTTCCCACTTTTTTGACCCCTAAATGCAGTTACAATGTTGAATAGACATGCTAGCTGATGCCAGACTTTCTAATATCGCATGATTAAGTTTTTTCTTTGAGCTGTTTGAACTGGCTGTAAACACAAGCACACCCCACATGCACAAAAGTATCTCAGTCCATCGCTGTCTGCCTCCAAGTGCACTTTGCCTGAAGCTTTCAGATGACCAATCCAGGCAGAGTAGGCAGAGAGAGTGGAAAGAGTATAAATAGGAGGAGGAAGCCAAACAGGCCGTCCTGTACGTGAACTTTAAATTAGTGTTACAGCGTGAGATGGGGAAGCAGCTTCCTGAAGAACTGTGGAGGTTTTTGGATTAGGAATCCCACTTTGGTGTTCCACTGGTGTCTGAAATGGAAAATAAAGGTCTGAAGATGGGTATAATATCTGACTGTTAAGGTGGGGTGTCAGGTAGAACTTTGCCTTTGTGTTAAGTTAAAATGTTGCCACATAATGGGATGAATATACCAAGTACTGAATTAACCTTCTGTGATATTCAGTAGAACTGGATGAAAACGCAAAGGAATGACACAAATCTCTTGTATTCATCCTTCCTGATTCAATGTGATTGGGAAGTTCATTGGTGTAGACACTCAGAAGCAGAGAGCGCTGGATTCAGGAACATGTCTATGGCTGCAGAGAATGACTTTGACAGCATGCATGTTGTTCCATTCTACAGACACGCCCATTTCAGAGTCACAATAATGAAATCCTGGCCAGAGTGTGAATGTTTAATTAGCCGTGTTTTGTATCAGAGGATGCTGTAAGGACTTGGAATAGTTTAAATACCCACTTCACTACTACTGTTGTACTTTTATCATGTTGAATATTTTAATTAATGGAAAACGCAAACCCAGGACCCATACTCAGACAGTGCTTGCTTTTGATGCATGGACATTGTATTGTGGAGAATTGCAGCAGTTCCTCAGCCTCTCGCTCTGTTCTTTACCAAAAACACTTAAAAGTTGGCTCACGCTGGATTTTTAGGAATCTGCTATGTATCAGTGAATGAGATCAGCAGAAGACTAAGGTCATAAACAGACGCAAATTGATGCTTCAGAAGCTCAGGGAACTTCAGCACATCCTCAGTGTTAATAGAGTAAATACATCAGAACCACACTCACACACTCACACACACACAGTTACGGGGATTATCTCTTATCCAGATGCTTACACATGTTCTGACTGCTCATTAGGCCTAAACAGAGCCATGTGTGTGTGTGCACGCATGTAGGGTACATCAACACACACCTCTATATACAATATGCCTTTCTTTTTTCCATTCCCTTTTTCTATCGTTCTTGTCTATGTTATGCTTTTTTTTTTAAAACTCTCAGTCTCTTGCTCAGCAGAGACGACTCCAGCACCTGATGTTAATCAGGACTGATCTGATAAAGACGCTTGAGGTTTTCACACCAGAACCTTGGCGCACACACACAAAAAAAATCATCAATAAAACAGAAGAAAGTGAGTAAAGCCCACATGAAACCTCAGCATATTTCCTCCCTGACTCCTTCTCTCTTTCTTCCTTCGTCCAACTGGTTCCTGACGACGTTCTGCTTTAGCTCAGTGCCATGTCCAAGGTTTAGGGCCACGCTTTCTCACAGGCTTGTCTGCTATCAGCGTGTGAGCATCTGATCAGAACACACTGCACTTTCACTTATGGAAACAATGGCATCTGATAAACCAGAGCTCTGAATGGTAACTTGCATGCATGCATACTTGTATAATATCTTTTTGCATGCTGCAAAAAAAAAAAAAAGAAAAAAGAAAAAAAGTGCTATTCCGGTATTATTCAAAAGTGGCAGAAAACACAGAGGAAACTATTTCAAGATATATTTGATACTATGCACGCATCATCAAAAAATTCATCCTGATATTCATGCTCAATAATACTCCTCCATACACACAAAACACAGACAGAAATATATACACTCCCCTCTATACACACAAACCCACACAACGAGCAATGTGTGCATGAACTCTGAAAATACACAGGTGCGTAGAAATACGTGCGTGCAATCATGCTGCATTTAAGTAGATACAGTGCACGAGAGAGAGCAAACTTCTACATCCTGTCCTATGCTAGCGTTTACCCATACGTCTGGCACATAGAAAACCTCTGTCTGAACCACAGGAAATCAACAAGGAACAGGGCAATCACACACACACGCACTTGTGCACACACACACACACACAAATTCTCATGCTCTACATACCAGATATATTCATAGCCATCAGACGTGCATATTTAAGCTAATATGCATGTGTGTAGATATATATATATATATATATATATATATAAAAGCATTTTTATACCTGCATGCATGCATGTAGCAAAAAAAACCAACAAACAAAAAAAACCCAACAACCAGTGTGACAACTTGTTCAAAACACATCTCTAAGTCAAACTCTCAAAAACAGCATTTGTGATGGAGCAGACTCTCTCCATATTCTCTCAGAGAAGTGCCAGGCTGCTTTTGTTCATTTCACACACAAGTGAAACTGAGAAACCCTAATCACACGCACACAGGAGAAAAAGGGGAAAAGAAAGTTTAATGAGTGGAATATCAAAAAGTTTCAGGTGCCTTGGTATCACAACACCACCACCACCAACAAAAGTAAGAAAGAGGAGAGTAAAAGTGCTCCCGCTGTGTGCTATGATACACGTTTGAAGTGTGTTTGCTGGCAGCGTGGAGGTTGGAGGTTGGCGGTGAAGGATGGCTTTTTAGGTTTCTGGCTCAGATCTGGTCTGATCTGGTCTGGTTTTGGGGAAACGTGTGCTGGTGAGAGCTGAGGTCGGCCCTGCAGAGAGCTGAAACCAACAAGGGAGGAATTTGCATGAGCCAACTCGTACGAAAAGTTTGAAATGGTTAAGGTTAAAGCGAGGGGTGTGGTTAATGTGGTATCTCTCTCTCTCTCTCTCTCTCTCTTTTCTTTGTATGTGTAAAATCATACAAAATCATTCTGGCAAATTAGAAATTTGTTAGATTGCTTGGAGTCTCTTTTTATTTTGGACTCTGACCTTGAGTGTGATGAGTAAGTGGCTACTTTTGGAAAATATACTGATGATGTCAGATTAAACTTCACTCATGTCCACGTAAAAGTATTTCTAGCATATTTCATATAAATTCTAGACCTTGTTGAGATTTTAAAAGTTTCTGTTAGAGATCTCCATTTCTTATTTTAAAGTTATAATATAAATTCATTAGCATGATAAAGTAATAATGATTGTAAATGGATGTATTTCACTTATCGAGAACACTATCTCATACTTATTCTGGGCACGCATTGACTCATCATAGGGGTTGAAATATAACCATCAGTAAGTAAAAATCTTGATGTGTAGAAGAGCTTTGGGCGTTTATTACAAGTAGACCGTGAGAATGGAGTGCCTGCGGTCCCACGTAGCTAAAATATCGAAAGATCTAAAGTCTTTCTTTTAACCAGTGACTCAAAACTCCTGCTAAATATGGATCTATATTCTGTGTATATTCATAGATTCTGCAACTGTTTGTGTTTATAATTTAGAGTATGTCACCTAACCTATTTACCAAAAAAAAAAAAAAAATAATAACTCAGTGGCTTTAAGGCTTCAAGCAGAAATGCAAAGCGGGACTCTTGCATGTAGGATGTCGTGCGAAGGACACGATCTGAGTGTGAGAAAGAGGAAGGACTATGGTTTGGGTGCAACTCTGTGGAAAGGGGAGGGGGGAAGGTGGTAAACATGTCTAGCTCTCTCTGTCTTTTTTATCTCTCCCTTTTTTTTCTCTCGCTGTCTGTGAGACATTAAATAATGACAACACTGTCTTTGTCTCTTGCTAAAAATGTAGACTGGTTCCTTGCATAAAAAAAAAAATGCTTTAATCGTTATGATTTTATGAGGTCAGTGATACCTTAAAAACAAACAAACAAAAAAAAAAAAACGTGTACCACTTTTCAGATGATTGACAGACCAAAAGTTCACATCTCCAACCACTGAGGTGAAAAAGCACAGGGACCATCCTGGTCGTGACCTAATTCTGCCCATGTCTAAACTTTGCATCATGACTAAAAAAAAACACTGTGTCCAGAGAAGAACACTCAGTACAATATAAAAAGGAGTAAAATGTCAAGAATAATAAAATAGTTCATACAAAATACTAAATCGAGACATTCTGACACATAAAAACATATTTAAAGATGTTGTTATAGCAGAATTTGGAATAAATAAATAGAAATAAATGTTTCAGCAAAAAAGCCATGCCAAACCATTAGCCTAGGGTACATTTAAAGCCTCACAATAACTAAAATAAAAATAATTCACATAGAACACAGTACACAAGGTTATAAAACTGCACAGCCCACTCATCTGTTCTTCCTCACACACTTTGACTCCCATTAGTGTCAGTACGTCGCACTGATTTAGCCATTAGCATCATCACCTTTTAGTAAAAAGGTCTCCCCGAGCTAAAACGTGTCAAGCGAGGACGGCCACTGAACCTCAGCGTCCTTCGTCCACCCCTTCACTGCATTCCCTTCTTTATGAGATGCACATGGGGAAGCCTGCAATTTTTAAGCCACAAAATAAGCCCCTGCGCAGCTGTGCTAGCAACCACACGTGCTAGCCACCGCCCGGCGCAGCTCCACCCGTGGGGCGGAGGGTCACTGGAGTTATATTAAGCTTAAATACAGGGGCTCAATAAACAAGGGCACGAAAACATTCTTTTCCTTAACCCTCCATAAGTTGCGTTTGACCGTTTTCGATGGTGGTTAGCGAGTGACGGTGCTAAGAACCTACTTGCAAAATACAAAGCAGATGGTGTTTGTCCCAGGCCCCATCTTCACACGGGATTCATAAGCTCATAAACAACTAAAGTTATGCGCGACCTGGTCCAAAAAAAGCATTCGAATTAACAAATATGCAAAGTGGAAAAATCATGAAAAAGGTCTATTTTCAAAATGTCATGAAAATGCAAACCTTAATCATATGGAACAATTCATAAATACACACACACACACACACACACACGCACGGTATGGTCAAAAGTTTATGGACACCTGACCATAACACTCATGTGTTTCCTGGTCATTGGACTCCAGGTTTCGTTCCTCTTTGCTGTTATAATAAAATTCTCTCTTCTGGAAGGCTGTTCACTAGATTTTGGAGTGTGGACTGTGTGGATTTGGGAACATTCATCTGCAAGATGGTCAGGTAAAGACCATCATCATTAAGGTCAGGTACTGATGTTAGTCAGGGACACCTGGGACAGTTGGAATTATAGTTCAACCCAACAGTCTTCAGTGGGGTTGAGGCCAGTGCTCTTTTCAGGTTACTCGCATTCTCCCATTCCAACTTTGGCAGGGCATGTGCTGGGGGACAGTTACGCCAGAGCAGGTCTAAGCCTCTCAGTTCTAGTGAAGGGAAACTGTAACCCAACAACAGATGAAGACATTCTGTACAACTGTGTGCTTTCAACTTTGTGGCACCGACTCTTGGGCGAAACTACATATGAGTGTGATGGTCAAGTGTTCATAAACCTTTGCCCATATGGTGTATAATAATATAACTCAACTCACAGATTTCATCATGAGATCTTGTTGATGCTTTGACATCAGTCTGCTTTATTTTTAGTATTCAAAACATGCATTTTATCATTTGAGATGGTTGAGTCACATAATCTTGATTAGAATCCATCTATCCATTGCTTACAATGCTTATCTGTCAGGGCCAAGAGGTGGGACACACCCTGAAACAGGTCGACAATCTATATCACAGGTTTAACACAGACCAAAACAACCATTCACACCGAAGGCAACTTACAGTAACCAGTTGACCTAATGTACATGTCTTTGGATTGTCAGAGGAAACTGGAATACCCAAAGGAAACCCACAAAAGCACAGGGAGGATATGCAGACTCCACATAGAAAGGCCCAATCGGCCTCAGTTTAAACTGAGAAATTTCTTGGTGTAAGACATCGGCACTAACCACTGAGCCACTCTCCCACCTCATGACTGTCAAACATACAAAAAAAATAGTAAACTTCTGTGCTCCCTAATTTGTTATGATCATTTATGTGACTTTTTGTTGAGTCTGACAGACTGTTTTACTTTTACAAGTCATGCAGAAAGTATATGCGTTATAGAGAATATCTAGCATACTGTACGCGGTAACTCTGTTGGCTGATTCAGTTTGTTAAAAGCCTACCAGGCTTTCGGTTCTAAATATTTAAAAGCTGAACATTTGACAAGAACGTGCATTGTTCAATAGTATCCAGTATAGGTGACCTGGTAATATGATCCAAATTATTAATGTATAGGTAGGCTTAAAAACTTCCACCAATCTAATCAATGTAGGTATAAAATACCATCATGCTTGTTGTGGGCAGAGCTGTAGTGCTTCAGACTACCTGCTTTATGTACAGTAGTGTCATGACTGACCAAGTTAGTCACACCTCATTAAAACATAGAAGATTTGAGATGTGTGTGTGTGTGTGTGTGTGTGTGTGTGTGTGTGTGTGTGTGTGTGAGTGTGTGTATGGGGCTAGGCCAGGACAGTGCTGATAAGCATTCAAGCCACTCTGTGGCCTCAGCCATAGGCCACACCGTCTGGGAGCATGTCATTTCCATACCGACACATACACACACACTTTAGGAACTATGTCATTTGGCCTGTGCTGCCACCCAACCGACACACAAGTGCTTATTAGCAGGGCACTGAGGGTGCAAAGTGGTATGTCCAACATTATACAAAAACATTTGCGCTCAATCTCAAGTACACACACACACACACACACACACACACACACACACACACAGGTCTAATTGTAGTTTGCTCGTTCTATGGAGGGTAACAAAGGCATGTGCTGAGAGTTCATGCATCCCACCAGGATGTAACTCAGGAGACTGAAAGTGTTATGTGGTGAAGAGCTCTGCCCTTTTTTTTTTTTAAGACTAGATTATTGCTGTGATCATTAAACCACACTTAAAAATTTACATCATACTTTTTTTTTAGTGAAAGGGGGTTACCACTTACACACACCCCTGCTCTGTCTGTCCCCATCTCTAGAACCACCGAAATACATAATTCACAATAAATAAACACACTCACACGCACACACAAACACACACTCACCCATATCACGACAAACACTCTTGCGATATGCATATTCATAGATGACCACTCATTTTGTCAACTGACTGTCCAGACATGTGGTAAGGGTTGCCGTCCGGTGGCTAGACATGATGGGATGGGAATGTCTAAGCATGAAGAGAAGAGGACATATCAGAGAGACATGTAAATGAATATAGCAGAAAGAAAGAAGAAGTTGAGAAAACTGTTGCAACACTGTTTCATTAAACATTAAATATCATATTTCCACTTTTCAGAAACTCAGCTCAGTAGGAATATTTTGGAAAATTCTAGTCATCACAATCAGGTCAAACAGAGATGGCAAGAATGTGAGAGCTTCTAATGAGGCTAGGATTATGATACTATCAAGTGGTAAGTGAGGGTGGAGGGTTGGTTTAGCAGGCCCCAAACCACCAGTGCTCACACAAGCATACACACAGCTGACACACACTCTGCATCCTCTCTGAGAGCTTATCCTGCTCTTTGCCGTCTCTAGGTTTCTCTCTCAGAGCACTTTATTTTTTCATCGTAGGTGTCTATTGGTAGGACTCTGCCTCGGCACTTGAGTTTATTTATTTTTAAATTGTTTTAACTCATTCCAGTCATCAAATATTGAGGGTCAGGATGGAGCAGGCCTCAGGTGAGGAAGGGGAGATCATTTAAATGCATACGATGACCAATCAGACAGAAGGAGGAAAGAGAAGTACAGCGGATCGGCTGCAATCGGAATGGAGGGAGGGAACAGAGAACTGTGACCTCATGTGGCATGTGACCTGGACTCCACCAATGGAATGGTGGGTTGGGTGAGAAGCAGAGTCGCCGCGGGAGCTGTGACCAGACATGAGACTGACAGTCCATCACCACGCCGATTACCACGACAAGTGAGACATACAACTGAACCTCCAAAACCAGAAACCGACAGCATTTACCAAACTGTCACAGGTATGTTTGCCTCACGGTTTTCCTCCACATCCTGTTTTTTCCCCCTGTAGTGTTTTCCTTAAGCCATCGCTCTGTTTGTCCCTCTTCACTCGTGCATACGCCGTTCCGTTAGTGAGCTTGTGGCTACGGATTCCTGTGGCACTCACCAAGCCTTAAATTCTTGGTTGCAAGCAGCAGATGTGGTCCGAGACACTCTTTCAACCACGCTTTTTCTCGCATCTGTTGTTACTTTCAATAGGCTGTAGCTGCTGGAGTGGTTCAGAGGGCAGCGCCGGTGCAGGATCTGGCCCTTGTGGACATCACACACATGGCTTCGAACAGCATCTTTGACTCGTTCTCTAACTACTCCTCTTTACTCAGAGGTAGGTCCCGCGTCTCCATGACTGGTTCAATGTAATGGAAATGGTATCACGGTTGGAGCACAGGCAAGCATCGCTTAAACTTAATGTACTATTTGTGTTAAAGCTGTCTCTGCAGGTGCAGCCATGTTTAGGACATCGGGTCAGAACTACCGTATGTTCACTTTCCTTTCATATAAAAAAAAAAAAAATTATCTATATATATATATATATATATATATTAAAGGAGTAGTGAAATGATTGTGGAGCATGCAGTATGCTCGGTATCACTCGTATGTTTCCAGTGCTGCTGTGTTGTAATGGCTTCCCCGCCTCCTGGTGCATTATCAGCGCACTTTGTATCAGCGCACTTTCGTGTAGGCCAACCTTTACTGGAACTCTGAAACCATAAAACAAAACCAGTGTACTTCTCATCCATTTACTCTCCTGAGTGAGGATACACTCTTTGCCTTTTTGTGGTCAGTGGGCCTTCTGGGTGTGTGTGTTTGTGTGTGTGTGTGTGTGTGTGTGCCGCCATCTACTCCATATCTTAGGAAGGAATGGCTTTTTGCTGCAAAACATAATGGATCCCAAGTCACGTGTAATGTGTTATGAGAGGATGGCGTTTTTGCATGATGACCTTTGTACCATACAAGACACGACTGATGTTTTTTGATTTTGATTGATATTTTTTTTTTATTGTAAAATACAAACATGCTTCGGGAATATGATCAAAGTAGTTTCAGTTTTGGACTTCAGACTGCTTCGATGATACGACTCGATAAATAGAAGGCAGACAAATTAAATTCATGAATTGGCAGCACTGAAATTCCATCAGCAGTGAGTTATTGGGAATATAATTTAGAGCAGAGCATTGTTTGTGGTCTCCGAGTAAATACCTTTTGGGTTACTACTTAAATCAGAGACTGTTATTTATTTATTTTTTATTTGGCTACTCGTAACTCATTTTGTTTTATTAGGTAGTTAAAGTTCACAGTGTTATTAAACAGAAGCCTGATGGCATTCCAGCATGTGGCGGCAGCTGATGATAAAATAAAATAAACAGATAACAGTGTTTACAGTTGTAATCTGCAGATCAACTGATATTTACTCTCATTCAGAAAGAGTGAGTTGCTTCTAGCTTCATGTTAGAGCATGCCGTGTAATCCACTCTGGGAAAAATAATAAAATGAAACAGAAAATAAAGAAGGCCAGAAATGTGATGGAGGAAAAGAGAGAGAAAGGTTTAAAAATCCCCCACTTGACTGCGGCTTGTGCGAGTTAATAGGAGACAGATATGGGACCAGCCCTAAATTGTTTGCAGAGTGTTTTTTCGTGGAGCTTCCAAGTACTTACCCACTCAAACCCTCTGTCTCTAACACACACACATACACACTTACACAGGCGGTGGTTTACATAAAAACATATCTGATTGGATGAATGACAGTAATATGCATTCGCTGGAACCGGTTCAAAAAATGTCATCTCGTTCTTTCTCCCGTTCCTCCATCTCCGTCCTCTTCTCGATCTGCCTTATTATCAGCAGCTTCAGAGTAATTCCCAGAGAAATGTCACTCAGAGAATTTTTTATTTTTCTTTTTTTCGAAGGCTGACATTTTGGTGTGTAGTCTTTCCATGGAAGACGGAGAACTGGCAGGCGAAATATCTGTGGCACTTAAATGAGGAACTTAAATGCCTGCCATAATCACTATTGGAAATCATTAGCGAGAGTACAATATCCTTTTTCAATTCCTCGGTCGTGAAAATTAAACCAGGGAAAGCATTTGATGGAGAAGCCAAGAGGCCAATAAAACGCTTTTCACGTATAAATTAGTTCAAGGAAGGAAAAATCCCTCGAGGGTTTGACAGTTTCATTCACTATCCAGCAAAATGCTAATCTTTTAAACAGACATTTTATTCTGTAGTTATTGGAGTACAAGGGCTTGTACCACAAAAATCTGTAAATGACAATCAGTGAACAATTCTTTAATAAATATTAATAACAAGAAGACCTGTCCAGGGTGTTCCCTGCCTTCACCTAGTGTTGGCTGAGACCCTGCAAGCCTGGTGGGAGGAAGCGGTTTTGCAAATGAGTGAGAGAGTGAGTGAATGTAAATAAATAAATAAATAAACAAATAAACAAATACAATTGTACAGGCATGTCAATATAAAAAACATTATTATTAAATAAATCTTTATACACTATTCATGAGGGTAAAAGCTTTAGAACAGCTTCTTAACCATTAAATAAATAAATTTTAAACACATTATTCATGATCTCCTATGAATTATTCAATAATTAAAGTCAAACTGATGAGCTCTATATAACTACAAATCAATCCATATAGTTGATGCGGCACTGAACACAGTGGTTATACATGTACGTATGCACCCAGACTCCAATATTAACTAAAATTCCTTTCATGCGCTCCTTTATGAATCATAAACATTTACTTCTAATCTTCTTATCTTATCTCTAATTGTACTCTGTCAACCTTCTGCTATTCTTCATATCTTCAAATGTGCAGATAACTAGAGGCTTGGTGATGCATGAGATACGCTTATACTTCTTTATCTTTATAATAAATGAAGATGAGAACAGTGGAGAGGTGTGAAGTGTTTACCATTTACATTTTAATAGTGTATTTGGATTTATACAAAAAAAAAAGGATTTTAGGAGAAAAAACTTTGTAGAATTTATGTGAAATATTTTCCTTCAGCCAATAAGGCACTTTTTGCTCTTTTAAAGGATTTATGTATCTATTACGACAGAAGGGAGCACACTGAATTGTTTTTGTTTAATCACGTCCATGACATCCATGTTAGCAATCCTGGACATAACTGGCCACCATCCAATAGTGAGATTGAATTCAATCCAAGTTTCTAAAGTGCCAAAAAGTTTCTACCAATACAAATAGAAACGAGTGAAGGGGCAGGCGAATAGAAAGAATAACTGCCACAAATAAACAGAACAACTGCAAAATACAGAGGCTCTCTCTATATGAGTCACAATGTAGAGACAAAGTTTGTGATTTGAAGAGTAACATATATAAATGTGAAGAATGAGGGGTCATCAGTGACTTTCACAATAACAGAAGAATAAAAATTAGGTGTTGTCTTCTTTGTGTATGAAGAAAAAAAATTCTCATTTTACAGTGGAGCGCATCTCTCATTGATTAGCACAGCACTGATGTGTAAGCATTAATGCTGATCACTTTCTTGTAAATAAATTTGCATATTATGTAGGGTTTTGTGTGTGTGTGTGTGTGTGTGTGTGTGTGTGTGTGTGTATGTGTGTGTGTGTTCATAAGTCATATGAGATATTTTCAGAGAGAAGATGCCACATTTCACATGTGTAATGAGCATGAAA
>JAOUQZ010000039.1:2742271-2755885 GCA_028564935.1 Neosilurus hyrtlii
TGTGTGTGTGTTCATAAGTCATATGAGATATTTTCAGAGAGAAGATGCCACATTTCACATGTGTAATGAGCATGAAACAAAAAATAATGCCTCCTACTTTAGATAAGATAAGCTGCTGTAACAAGCTGCCACTTGAGTGTTGCCATCTTGGAATGGTATATAACACTTTTAATAAACAATTTCTGGTTATTTGTCATCTGTGTCATTTCAAAATGTAAAGATGATCACAGAGCGAGCTACTGGTGGAGCAGCAGGTAGGAATATAAATACACGTTGATATATTCACGTGTGTGTTTTTAACGTGCTAATCTGATACAGACTCTGTTTGCTTCTGTTGCTCACCAGTAACCACAATGAGGTCACACCTGCTGCTCTGGAACTGCAGTTTATTAATGCTCCATGCACACACACATACATTCACACACACACACACACACGAGCGAGAGAGAGAGAGAGAGAGAGAGAGAGAGAGAGAGAGAGAGAGAGAGAAAGAGAGATAGAGAGAGAAAGAGAGATAGAGAGAGAAAGATAGAGAGGGATACTGCATGGTAAAACTAGACTACTGGATGGCTGACAGGTCTGTAACAGCCGCACTAACCCAGTGTGGGAGCCTCTAGCGGTTGTGCACTCCAGCGCCCTCAATACGCTGTTTTATCTCACAGTATTCCTCTTTTAAATATATATCAGTATGCACTGAGGTGAAAATTAATTCGACAAGACATCACTGGGCTCGCTTCAGTGTGATTTTGCTTTGTTTTATCCTTAACTTTTCAGATCCTTCACCATTTCAGACTGCATGTGCTTTTTGTTTATCGACAGTGAAGGAAATAACATGCAGTGAGATTGTTAGCAGGGATTACTTTTCACTGTAAACAGTGAAGGACCACTGGCCAAAAGATTACTAAATTAAGAGCAGTGGGCGGGGCTTAAATGACAGAGGAAAGCTTCATATGTTGATTGTCTTGTCTACCGTAGTAATTAGGGAAAAACAAGGTTGCACCTTTGGTATGTTTGGTGTGACACTCCTTCATTAAATGCTAAATACACATCTCCACAGAGCAAAACCTCTCAAAATCAACAATATTAACACACATCTGGAGCATCCAGCATACAAATAATAGCAAGCCTCATACATGGCAAACTGTAATGTAAAGCCAGCATTAAAGAAGCCATTCTGTGGGATCAGACTGGCCGTGCAAGCTGTCACTCCCCATGTGCTCGACTGAGCCTTGGGCATCCGTGACACCTTTGCCAGTTCACTGCTTGTCCTTCCTTAGGCCACATTTAGCTATTATGCGTGCTCATTTTTCCTGCTTCCAACACAAAAATATTTGCTGAAGACAAGGGTGATATCTTTTTAATGCTTTTGATCTCCTGATAATGGAGCAATCAAATAGCACTGCACCCATTTAGTATATACTAATCAATTAGTAAATACTATTTACATCTTTACATCATGGTCAGTGGTCATAATGTTTTTAATGATATGGCTGATTGGTGTATATCCAATTAATATAAGAATTGCAGATAGACTGTGCAGTGCTCTGGTATATACTGATGCATCTTGTGAGTCTTAGGTAAGAGAGAGAAAGAGAGAGAGAGAGAGAGAGAGAGAGTGAGTATGGTGCTTCAACATGAGAATAACTGGCAGATTGTACCTATAGAAGTGTTAAGTTATAGCTGTATCTCATTCGAACTGGTTCTTGTGGTCAGCATGTGTGACTGACTTTATTAGGTGTTGGAAAGATTTTATTGCTCGGGCTGTTGTTGCTCTTTGGATGAAAGAATGGATAGTTTGCTTTATTTTTTATCATGACAGGTGTAGATATTTTTAAAACAAATTAGTTAATCAGTTGATGCCCATGTGCATGAAGACAAGTAATAGACTACTCTCATAGCTACAAGATGCTAAAGAACTGTCTCTTGCTGAAACTGACTTGTGCAAAATGTATAAGCTGCCAAAGAGGTTAAGATGAAGTTAGAGGTTGGAGCAGTCTTATAGATTATTCAGGAGTGATAGGCAAGTTTTTGAAGTAAAGAACCATGTCCTGAAATGTTCTGCAAGTCTGAAAATTGGCGTGTCCATGTGCCTGTACTGGAATCGGTCTACTCCGTTGCAAAACTACACTGCCTTCAGTTTATTAATCTCATAAACACATGGTTCGTACTCTTCTAAATTGATGCATCGGTTTGCTGGATCTGATTCAAAGGCTTTTCAATGCTCCTTCCCTTGCCTCTTGCCCCAGAAACATCAAGCGTCGAGATGTGTAAGAGTTTTCGATATTGCACCAAAAGGGAACTAATAAAAAGCGCATGAGTCTGACGGCGGAGGGTCTCGCTCCTGCGTCTCATTTGGCTCAATAACGTTGTGATTTAAAAAGCACTGTGCTGGCCCTTGGTGACGGACGATCTGGAGATGATTAGCAACTGTAAACGTTCGGGGAGCGGGGGCGTATTTACTGGGCTCAGACTGTTTGCTCGTTTCCGAGTGGTGCTCACATTTCAAACCAGAGAGACGTTTATTATTTAGGAGCTACTTATTAAGATAAAGGGGCTGGTGGGTGATGGCAAGATGAGTCGTGAGCATCTCAGCAACGAAAACCCACAGTCTAAAAACACATCTTCATAGTTCATGTGCTGTTTTTATACAACTTGTCTTTGCATTTCTAGTGGTGTTTGACAAAAGGCTACGGGTAAAATTCTCGCTTATTAAAATGTCCCGTTTTGAAGATTTTCTCGAAGTGCAGTGAAAATATGGTGTAATTATCAGAACCTACAATTTCTTGTCTTTATTTTAATATTTTTTAAACTGTATACACTGCTTGTATAACATCTAACAGGCAAATAACATTAATTCTAATAGATAAGTATAAGTAAGCTAAATTATCTTAATTAATTAATTAGGTATTTTCCCACAGAGATTGGAATGTTGTACATTGGAGAGAAAAAAAATTTTCATGTAATTTTATTATTATTTTAAAGTAAATCTTAACACCCAGATATCTAGCTGTCTAGATTAGCTACAGTATCAAGGGACCACAACTATTAATTATTCTTATTAAAAACATAATTACAGTTGTGCTGAAAGACAAAGATGTCTACACCTGCCATGATATAAAATGAAGCAAATGTTGAGTCGATTTATGATGTCTAGACGAATCATTTCAGAAAGACCCTCTTCTCTGGCCAGAAAGAAATGAACAACTAATCCAAGGACATTAATACAATAGAATTTTGTGCCAAATTTTAAACTAACATTTAAATATCAACATGGGTCATATGATGAGCCTTTATGTTCTGACTGAAGCAGTTGAACATGTTCTCTGGCCAGTCTCTGAGTAGGCAATGATTCCTGACATTAATTAAACCCATGCGCGGTTGTTAGGAAGGCCTCCGTGACCTCGCTGGTTTTGTTTCATATTCAGATAAACACATTTATGATCAAACAGAGTGTGTGTGACAGTACTTTGGTTTTAGATCGAGCAGAATAGAGCAGATTACGCTGAGGGAATGTAACACGGTAGCCACAACAAAAACTGTAAAACACACACACACACACACACATATAGTACATGCATGCAAAATCAGCTCAATATTTTTAAGAAACAGCTCAATCTGAGTAGACATAAAAGCACTGTGTAAAGGACAATCTGAATTAGTGCTATATGAGTAAAATTGTGATTCTTTTTTGTGATCGGGGATGAGATTACAGAGTCCTGACAGTTATTTGTCTGCTAGATCAAGTTAAACAACTGAACATTTCACAACGGCAAATTTATGAGAGAAAAAACTTTTAAGTTATTAATGCTTAGGTTTATGGTTTAAGCCAATGCTAGCAAGCATCAATTTTTTGTAAGATTTTATTCATATCAGATGCTGCTCTCAAAAATTAATAAATTTTGGTGTGAAATTAAACTGAATGCTAAAAGGGCCCAGTTCACCCTTCCCAGAATTCTCAGCACTAAGGATAGAGATTTCATTTTCGATGCTATCGATATTCTACTGTGTCATGTTTAAAAAACAAGCCACAACAATGTGGCCACTTTCTATACCATAAATCATAAATAGTAATGTGAAACCTGGGATATTTTGGCAGGAAGGTAAGAAATTACCAGGTCTAGTGTGTTCAGAATTTTCATGTATGCCATATAGATGAAGAAACAATTGCTGCACTGACAAACATCAAGAAAGTTTGCAGAGACGCGCAGAGTAGTCAGTGTGTAAACAAAAACAATGTACTGGATTGTGGTGAGGGTGACAGGGCCACTTAAAAAGATTTGTAGGAAACATTGCTGATTGCAATATTGTCATCCAGAGAAATAATAAATTAAAAATATGATATCTACTAGTGAAAAAAACTGCTTCACAAAACATTTTTACACATAAAAAAAAAATTCTTATTTTTATTTAGCCAAGCTGTAGTCACATCATGTCATATATGATATTACATTTATGATAACAAGGTTATGCAATGCCCATCCCATGCTACATGATATAAAACAAAACTAATACCATGAGTCTTGTGATTCATATCAATCAGAATAAACAAAACACAGTAGTTGGATTTTGTAGCAAATTCTAATGTTTATTCAATTATTTCACATTATAAAGTTAGGTTTTTATCTGAAATTCTTTTTTTTTTATTAAGATTTAACTGAATTGTGTTGAAGAAATAATGTGAAGGTGTCCACTAAACAGTCTCTTTAATTATTAAAGCGCTCTCAATGTGCTAAAAGCTTCAATGCTTCTTTATTCACACCGATAATTTATTTTTCTTCTTTTGCCACATTAAAGAAATTTTGGACGGAGGTTTTTTTTCAGACGCCTCTGTTTTGAAGACGTGTGCTTTTACAGAAAGAGGGTGTGCATGTAAGAAACTGAGAAAAGCAGATCCGTTAGTCTTATTCTAACCACACCTTCAGCACCTGCAAGAATAACAAGTTCTTATCATAAGAAATAATAATGGGTTGTTTATCATTAGCTAAGCATAATTTACAGATGATAACTGGAGAGAGAGAGAGAGAGAGAGAGCGAGAGAGAGAGAGAAACGGCACATTTACACCCAGATGATTCCTGTTTCCAAAAAATGTGAGGTCATGCAAGTTGATGGGAATCCAACAGATAATGTACGTCATATAATATATATGAGATATACCTATAGTGATAAACCTGCACAGCGGCACATTAACAAAGAAGTACTGATATCAGGGTTGTTGGAGGGTTTTTTTGGACATTATTCAATTTTTTCTTTCCTAACCACATTTCTTTGCAAACAATACAGACCACAAAGTTAAATGAGATGAGGTTGGACTCTCCTGCTATTACACCTCATCCAACTGAAAAATAATTATATTTGCATAAAACGCCCTCTATGCCCTGCATCACAGATTCTATTTTATCCAGAAAGTTCTGTACTAGGCATACTGCAAATGTGAGGCTGAGCAATTAGAAATGACTCAGAGCTGTGGTTGTGATCATTTACATTAGTCAGTGATACAGGGCCCAGTTTAATTGACTGTTTAGTTGCCATGATGGTGTTTTTTCCCCTGATATTCCAGTTGGCAAACTGGTACATTGGTCACCAAAGCAAACCACGACCTGATTCCGTGTATTTAATAGTTCAGTTGATATTATGTAACCCTGTGTGTCAGTCTGGGTTGTGAAAGGATAGTTGGAGCCAACCAGTTCCCTTTATTTGAAGGATTCTCCCTCACACACACAGACACGCTCACACTCAGAGTGACTCTACTCTTTCTTCTCATGGTTCAGACTTCCACAGTCTCGACTGAGGTTGATGTGTCTGCTCTGTTCTCACGCCACTCTACACACACACACACACACACACACACACACACCCACACACACAATCGTAGTCGAAGCACATGCATAGTCACACATGATGACCATTCACTGCTGACTGGTCGAGTGTCTTGATTCAGCACTTTCGAACTCAATGGACTCAAAGGAACAGAAGCTGACCACAGCATCACATCCTCCTGGATATTCCACTGCAGAAATGATAACAAAGCCCGAATATGTAAATGAGAATGAAACTAAGTTACAATCCACCATATTTTAAGTACCTGATGGTCATTTTTATTTAAAATGGAAAGAGAAAGGAATACTGAATACAAGCAATGGGCTGTATTAAGTGATCAGCAGTGGATCTGTGGATGTTCTGAAATTTGAAATTAAAGCTTTATTACGACCACAGCAGAACCCTTACATCTCTAAACTATCCATGGTCGGCATCCTGAGAAGGCTAGAGCTCGTCCCAGTAGACTCCCTGAACAGGTTGCCAGACCATCACAGGGCCAACCCAGACACATAAACATACACACTCATGTTCATACTCAAGGGGGAATCAAGAATATCCAGCATGCATTTCTTTGGACTGTGAGAACTTTGGAAACTGGAGAACCCAGAGTAAACTCAGGCAGAAATGCCGTTACCAAACCAGAGACTCGAACCCAGGGCCTTCTTGCTATCCACTAAACCACTGTGCCGCCACATGAAGTACCAGGAAACCTACAAAATCCAGTTCAATCTTATAAATTCAAATCTCAGACCTTTATAATGCTTCACAAGCTGGACATTCATCTTTTTTCTCCAAAAAGCATGGCAAGTGTAACAGAAAAAAAACCCAAACAAACTCCAAGTTATGAAGCTGAATAAATGTTTGTTCCAGTGCAGACATGTGTACAGTACACTAGGCTTGTTTGGGGAAGGCAAAAGTTATCTAGCTAATAATACAAATGAAAAAGTCAAGTTTCCCATGCTGGCCAATATCTAGACACCTAGATATCACCTCACTCCCTGACTGACTGTCCAAAACAGGTTCTAAGCAGAACATTGAACCATTCACCATTCCACACTCATTTTCATTTATTCATTCATTCATTTTCTGAACCACTTATTCCTAATTAGGGTCACGGGGAGGCTGGCGCCCATCTCAGCTGACTCTGGGCGAAGGCAGGGTACACCCTGGACAGCTCGCAAGGCCAGCGCAGGGCCGACTCACTTTCATCACTCTTGTAATTTTACAGAATAACCCTTTAAAGTCAAGGGCTCTCTGAAATTGGAGGGAAAACTGGAGAAGCAATACAGGGAAAAAACTGAGTGTTGCCCTTAGAAACTAAGAGACCATGTTGAGAATGTTTTGTTCTGCATTTAGAGCATAATTTTGAAAGAAAATTTATTTTATCTTATGTGCCATTCATGACTCACTGACAGGGAGCCAAACATGGCAGATGGTTAGTACTGATGTCATGTATTTTATTGTAAATGAGCTCTTTCTCGTTTCCTTCAGCTTTAATTAGCTCAGTGATGCAGACTGTGTTGATTAGCTGATTAGATCTGATCGTGAGAATCATGAAGCTGGCGAAATGAGTTTACACTTACAGTTAAGAAGACCTAAACAGTGCAATCACATGGGGGGGGAAGGGGGGGGGGGCACAGAGAGAAAGAACGATATTCTGACTGGCTGTTCCAAATTGCACCTAGGTGTAAGAGTTAGTGTGAATGGTTGTATGTGTGTTGGCCCTGTGATGGCCTGGTGAGCTGTTCAGGGTTTACCCCGCCCTTGCCCAGAGCTCACGCATGGGGTAAAATTGCAAACTCGACGCATAAGTGCCCTCACCGATCCTGGGACTCAAACCCAGGACCTTATCACTGTAATGTGGAAATGCTAACCCTGACACCAATGTGCTGCCGTATGTTAATATCGTTAATAAAATTATTAAGAAATGAATTATACTTAATGACTTATGGATAATTACCAACTACACACTGCTAATAAAGTATGATATTAATGAATGAATCACATGTTCATCTAAAATGGGTTTGCAGTTTATTTATTACCTATTCGGAAGCCTGTAGTACATGGCACAACACTTTTTCTGTGGTTTGAAATGTCTTTCACAATCCATTGCATGTGCAACACACAAGCAGCGTGTGTGTGTGTGTGTGTGTGTGTATGTGTGTGTGTGTGTGTGTGTGTGTGTGTGTGTGCGTGCATGTATGTGTGCGCGTGATGAGTTATCTGTCTAGTCACACCATGTCAAACTCTGCTTCTGCAATCATGTATGCAACAATATCACATGAAACTGTTTGTCTTTCCTATACCAGTAACATCAATGCCTTCACTCTTAAAAGATTCCATAGAGCACCCAAAAGGGTTCTTTAGTTTGCCCCTAGAGGAAATTTTCGGTGGTTCTATGCAAAAAGCTAATCAGTAAGTTTCACTTTTAGAAAAGGTTTCATGCGGAACTCTTTCAGGAACCTATGAACCTTTTACTGACCCAACAACCCCTTGAAGAACCCTTTGTTGTCGTTAGTGATGGTGTAGAAGCCTGCAGGATGCAAATGAGCGCCCACCAACAAGCCACACATTTGTGTTCTGTGATCTGTCAGAGTTTCCAGAGATGTGTTTCTGTGGGTGTTTTGGTACGTTGTGGTGCTGACGTGATACAAATAAACTGGTCAAATCAATGCAGATCTTCAGCAGACATGCCATCAGGCTGTTTAATTACACAAGCACACTGTGCAGTATGATAATTTCCACATGCTATCTTTGTTCTTATCATGAAGGCTGGAGAAACATGTCCAACAAAAAATAGCTTTACATATGAGTTGATGAGATGAATTGGAACAGCGTGCCTTTGCTCATTTGTTGGCCCTTGCGCCTGTGCTCATGTGCTTATCAATCAGATCATTTTACTGTCCAACATTGCTGTCAGACATCCGCCCATCATGCACATCATGCTGAATGGTCTCACGCTTCTTATAAAGCTTCTGATTTAGGTTGAGGGCGCGGTTAGGACTTGCTCTTTTCCTTATGACTATGTTCAAATAATACTGAATTAAATTTAAAGCTTTTTATACAAGAAACTATAAGATGCAAAACTCTTCTGATTCTGTTGCCTTAAATATTATTTTTTTAAAAACTATGACCACTAATTACATCTTGGGTCTGAACATGAAAACCAGTTTATATTTTCATGAGCGAGCATGTTGCAAACATAGCTTGTTAAGACTCCGAGAGAATCAAACCAGATGAAGTTGTTTTTGAGATGAACACAGAACTGTGAGCTGTGCGTGTCTGCCAGTTTCTCTCCGTCTGCCTGTCTCTCCCTCTCTCTCTGAGTTCCGGCCATGATGGGAGACCACCACACACGAGCACAAAGGGGCATTGTATTCTGGGGGGAAAATGTGGTTAGCAGACGGCGCTAGACGGCCCCAGCGGTCGCTGGCAGGCAAGTGCACTTCCTAGTGTTGACTCCGCATGAACACTCATTTTGGGAAAGCCCTGAGTTATGGCAGCTGTGGTGGTATGCTTTAACTTGGACTATTTCGGGAGCTGCCTGGGTGGGGTGGGTGTGCATCCCTCCCTCTCTCTCTCTCTCTCTCTCTCTCTCTCTCTCTCTCTGTGCCTCTGGAAAGGGACTTTACTTCTCAGCTGTTTGAGCAGCTTCACTGGAGTGGAGGATAATGTGGAATCTGCTATGCGCATGTGTAGTTTATTTAACTTTGTGTTTGAGGATGTTTATTCCACATTCACTCAGTCTGATTGGTTCCACATGGACCAATATGTATTTAATAACCCATGGAACATAGTCAAGCATGTTTAAAATATTAGTATGATGACCAAAGTTAAGTGTTATAATTTTCTTTTAAAACTATGATTCAGCTTAAAGTCCAGCTATATTTGCTGATCAAACCAGTCTTAGTGGGTGTGGTCTAATATTCTAAGTACAAACACACTGATCGACACAGTTTTAGCTAGATATGATACTTTCAGACAGCGACTGTCAACATATAGGCTACAAATGTATAGTATCCCAGCATTAGCATGCTAGGTTTGCTTTTACTCACTCGGTTTCGAAGGCAGTCCAAGCAGAAAACTGCTAAACACTGTCGAAGGAAACATCACCAATTATTCATTACACAGCTGACTGCAGCCACAATGCCAACATTAACCAAAATGTGAAGCCAAACACCACATATGAATGAGTAAAATAAAAGATGGTGTGAGTGGGAGAAGTGACACTGATATCATCAACATGCATATGCACAGAAAACATAGAAGCCTCGGAGGGCGGTGCGGTCGCCCTGACATCATAAACATGCTCCACAGTCAGGGGTTATGACCTCATATAAAAGGGCTTTTTGGCGAACCACCAGCACGGATGGAGAGAGAAGTCGCTCATTCACACCGCTTTGCTGGTTTTTGGTTTCTCCACACCACACAGCCACTGGATAAGGAAGAGATATTTTCTGCACTTTGAAGAATACTAACTAGTTGTCAAAAAAAATTAAGAAATCTAAGGACTGCTTGTACCTTTTTATATGACTTGGTTTGGAAATTTGCAACTCTGAGACTATGATGGGTTGAGTCATTAATATTTATATTATATCTAGCTTCAGAGCCAAAATGGCATCTACCCATGTAACGAGATACATATATTAGTCAAAACACACATGACTTGGGACTTTTCTGAGGAAAACTTGAGAGGGTCAGGACAGTGGGAAAGAGAAACAAAGAAGAAAGGGAGAGAAAAAGAAAGAGACAAGGCCTGTGTATTGTGGTTGACAGAGTAGGAGGAGGGGATGTTACTGTCATTTTGGCAACACCGATACACATATTGCAGCCATTACCACAGTGGAAAAAAAATGTTTTTCTGCAACATGCAATTACTACAGATTACAGATCGGCCTTCATAGCGTCAGATGCAGTAGGCAGAATGAAACAGAAATGTTGTGTCCTGTATCATGCATGTGTGTGTGTGTGTGTGTGTGTGTGTGTGTGTGTGTTCCATTCTATCCAACCTTCAACATCAGAATCATAAAATATCATCTGTGCAGTTAAAATGCCCATAATGATACCTGCAGTGTGTGTGTGTGTGTGCACGCGCGCGCGCGAGAGAGAGAGAGAGAAGAGAAAGTAAAAGAAAGATGGCTGTCTCAGCTCATGAGCAGCCCCCTCTAGAGGCCAGGTGATTTTTTTAAAACCTAATTTTCCCCTCTGATAAAAGAGAAAATAGCTTTAGGTTCTGATATAGGATTCAGCTACAATTGTAATATAGCAGAAACATTTTCTATACTATATTAGTCATATTAGTAAGTGAGTCTATGGAGAATAATAATAGGTTGCACTGAAAATACAAATTGGTATTACCAATTTAAAAAAAACACGACTCTTAATGAAATATTCACTTTACACATCTCAAACTCTCTTGATTTTTTTTTTCATCGGTGAGAAAGTATTACAGCCTTTTTCCTTATGCCACAAAAATAACCCCTCTAAAGAAACTGGTTTTAAAATTTGCTCATGTCAGTCGGAAAAACTGATATCGACTTGCATCATTAACAGACATGTCTAATAAGTTGACTGTCCCTGAAAGAAACATAGTGGAAATTCTTTACTCAACATCAGTAGAAATGCAATGAACTGACTACATATGAATCATGAATCATGAAACCTGCATCACACACACACTATTTATTTTATCAGTGTTTATTCTAAAACTCTCACCATAATCCCATTATACAGTCATCTACATACTAGAAAAATGCAGTAAAGACTTTGCCAAGTCTTTTGCAACAGCGCAAACCTCTTTTAATACTAATGTGTGTGATAATGGTGATAACAGCATATTAAAAATAAGCACTCTGGCGTTGAAGTGAATTTAGTGCTTTAAACAGAAGCTACTAAGCAAATGCTTGAATTCATCATTCCATTCAGCCTACTTAAGAGCCCAAATGTGATTTAAATGCATCTGATGAGAATGCAGAAGGCACTGTGGGTTGGCTGCATCTCTCTCTCTCTCTCTCTCTCTCCCTCTCTCTCTCCTTGTTTGTTTGCATGCTGGCTCAGGGCAGAAGCCCACTGGCCTGAAACTCGAGCAGACACTTTTTACGGAAGGAATGCACTCTGTGGCTTCGAGGCTCCCTCTCTCTCTGTAATTTGCAAATGCAGAGAACCGTGCAGCCGCCCACGGCTGGCAAAGATGAAAAATCAACCGAGTTGTGGTAGCATTATTGCCCCTGTGTTCTGCTTGGGTCAGTGTTTTCTAATTGTGTTTTCCCTGCAGAAGTGCTTTACACAGAGGCATGGTATGTGCTCATGTGGCCTTGCTGTACTGAAAATACATGAAATAATCAGCCTGATTACATAAAGCCAGTAGCAGTGCATCCAGGCATGTAAAAGGTGTTTCTGTTGTGTGCTAAACAACATTCTTGAGTCATTTATTGTATACCGCAAAAGTTTACGACTGTCAAATAATTCACCTTAAAAGCAAAATATTTGAATGGCAAAGAGCAGCAAAGTAAAGAAACAAGATATAAGTGCCTGTATATGTATATGTCTCCTATATATAACAACCTCTACACCTTAGAGTCTATACCTTAAAGATTAATCCCATTAAACTCTCAGAACCAGTAAGTGTGCACAGATTTATCATCACACCTTTGTAATATTACTGATGTGGAATAGCTAATTCGTAGTAGACAGAATCTACAGAATAATATTTTATATCATATTTAGTGTATTAGGTATCCACGGTCTCAAATGAAAGACACATTGGCTACTCTCAAACACGTCACGTTACAAGTCCCAGCACAATTTATTTTAATGTGTCCAGATTTACTTGCACGTTGGCTGCAACACATGCATCATCTCAGTGACAACCGCTTTATTGAAAATGCATGAACCGAGCAGCCTAGGTAATAAATGCATTTTAACTCCCACCATAAAACCCTCTGATATCTCGCATGGACCGAAACCCCTAAATAATCAAATCATCATGAGGCTGCATCTGTCTTGCCATCACTGCTGATTAAAGCCGAATGAGCCGCAGTCTGATAGCGAGCCCTTTGAACTTTCCGCCGAACAAGCGCATCTCTTTGAACTCGTGAAAGCCGGTGGTCCATTTGTAACGAGTCACGTCGTTTTTCATCACGTTATTACGCTGCCACCGGCACTGTCCGACTTGAAGACAAGCGTGCTTTAAGGAGGAGGATTACGAAAAGAACACGCGGTATTAGATGTCCGCTGCACGGGAGCAGTAGAAACCGTAGAAAGTGCGCGGTGAGGAGGCGGCGGAGGCTCGTGTGACAGCAGCGCGGTTAAACATATTAATAATGAACAGATGCGATGCGGGAGGGATGCTGCTGGCCTGCCAATGGGTGGCTCGAAGCATCTAACACACCCTGATGCGTATATATATATAAATATGTATATATATAATTAGTATTGTTATTATTAAAAAAAAGCAGATACTGACCACTACACTTTTAAAAATATAGTGTGGTCAACCCTGTCCTGTGTATTAAATATGCTTTTAAAATTGCAAGTTGCATGTTAACCGCTTACCAATTAGACGGCCCATTAGTGAACCTGGATTAAATTGCCCTTTACATGCAGGACACTTCTTTGCATTGTGCAAGATGCGACCCATACTTCACATAAATTATTTCCGACCCGACATAGTGGGAAACGAGCCCTACATGTGGCCAATGTAGTAGTAATACTAATACCAATAATAATAATAATAATAATAATAATAATAATAATAATAATAATAAGAAGAAGAAGAAGAAGAAGAAGAAGAAGAA